>JASDQU010816786.1:29962-41920 GCA_032191745.1 Picea mariana
TATGGTTGGGTGACAATAGTGATATTGTCTATGGTAAAATGAGCACATTCTAAAAGGTTATGGACCCACACCTCCTTCATTCATTCTAATCACTGGAAGGAAGCATATCCATTATGATGTTAAGCTCGCTGAAGAACTATCGCTAGGGTTACTAGCAGGAGTAGCTTCCAAAACACTGTTGCTAGGGTTACTAGCAGGAGCAGTTGCAGAAACCCTAAAACCCCGATCTAGCACCTTGTGATGGAACATCTCGTTGAAGAAGAAGGTATTCAAGTGCACCTTAGTCAAGTGCATTTCTTGGCACTCTCAGAAGGTAGAAACATAAAAGTTTAAGTTTTGGATCAAGGCATGACCAGTCACCAGTCAATCGAAGTCATGAGTGAAAAGACTAGTCATATACACTACTCAGCACTCACAGGAACAATTGAAAATGACATGTGGATAATTGATAGTGGAGCTTCTACGCATATGACGGGAGATCAAGCCAGACTCTCAAATCTAAATGAGAAGAAGACATCGTACAAGGTAGATCTTGGAGACAAAAGCACTTACCCAGTTAAAGGATTTGGACAAGCCTCCGTCAAGTTGAAAACATGTAACAATGTTCATTTGAGCAATGTCTTATATGTACCTAGTTTAGAAAATAATCTTGTATCCATATCCTACCTAGAAGACAAAGGAAACAGAATAGCTTTCATAGATGGAAAAGTGTTATCTTAGTATAAAGACTATAGCATAGAGAATGCTAGGGTTATTGGAACCCATGAAGGAAATCTATATAGACTATGAAGAAGCTTTTGTACATGATGAAGTCAATCCCAATGAACTTTGGCATAGAAGGTACGCTCATATTAAATATCAAGCATTACCTTTTCTCAAAAATATGGTTGAAGGAATACCATAATTGCAGTCTACGCATGAAGGAATTTGCAAAGGATGTGCTCTTGGAAAGAATATCAAGAAACCATTCCCAAGCAGCAACAATAGATCTGAGATTCTAGATCTAATACACTCAGATGTTTGTGGTCTGATGCCAGTCAAATCTCTAGGAGGTTCTCTTTACTACATAATCTTCATAGATGATTATTCAAGAAAGACTTGGTTATATCTTATGAAGAAAAAGGATGAAGTATTCATCAAGTTTCAAGAATTCAAAGCAGAGATAGAGAACCTCACGAGAAAGAAAATCAAGACCTTAAGAACAGATAATGGAGGAGAATACACATCAAAGGAATTCATTGCATTTTGTAAATCAATGGGGATTAGGAGGGAGCTAACTATTTCTCATAATCCTCAACAAAATGGTGTAGCAGAAAGGAAGAACAGGTCTATTGAAGAAACCGTGAAGGCACTACTAAACGATTAAGGTTTATACATGTTCTTATGGGGAGATGCAGCCATGATAGCAATATATGTCCAGAAAAAAAGTCATCGCCGCATATTGAAGGATATGACTTCAGAAGAAGCCTTCTCAGGTAAGAAACCTAATGTGGAAAACCTAAGAATCTTTGGATGTCATGTTTACTCTCACATTCCCAAGGACAAAAGAAATAAATTAGAACCCTCGGGAAAGAAGGGCATATTCGTGGGATATAGCGAATCATCCACGGCTTATAGAATCTATATCTCGGAACAACATAAGATTAAAGTCAGCAGAGACGTGACCTTCAATGAAAAGATGGCTTTCAAGAAATCCATAGAAGAAACTATAGAAGAAGAAGAGTATGAAGATCCTATTGAAGAAAACACAAAAAGCCAGAATGACGAAAAGGAACAACTTGATCATTCAATGCAACCATGTAAGACCATTGATGTAGACACCATACCTAAGACCAAGAAACGACCAGCCTAGATTGAATCTACCTTACAAGAAGCAGAAAGACTCAAGGCCCCAGACGGGACTTTTAGAAAAAGTAAGAGGCCCAAAAGATTCTCAAGTTATGCAACATGTATGAAAAAGCTTCTAGATGAAGAACCTACCATGTTTGAAGAGGAAATTCAGAAGAAACAATGGAAAGAAGCTATGACGGAAGAACACCAATCCATCATGAAAAATTATGTATGGGAAATTGTGCCCAGACCTAAAGAAAAATCAGTGGTAACTTCAAAATGGGTATATAAGATCAAACATGCAGCAGACGGAAGCGTGGATAAATATAAAGCAAGTTTCATAGCTAGAGGGTTCTCCCATAAGGAGGGAGAAGACTATGATGAAACATTTGCTCTGGTTGCGAGATATACTTCCATTAGAGCTATCATATCTCTTGCCGCTTCCATGGGATGGAGTTTACATCAGATGGATGTAAAAACAACTTTCCTCAATGGAGCAATTGAAGAAGAATTATATATTGAACAACCTCAAGGGTTTGAAGTACATTCCAGAGACACTCATGTTTGCAGACTAAAGAAAGCTTTATATGGACTCAAGCAAGCTCCAAGAGCTTGGTATGCCAGAATTGACAGCTATCAATGAGACTCGGTTTCTCCAAAAGTCATGCAGATCCAATCTTTACTACAAAGTCGTGAACAATGCGCCTGTGATTCTACTACTATATGTTGACGATCTATCCTTAACAGGTGAAGAGTCTCTCATCATCTAGTTCAAAAAGGAACTAGCTTATGAGTTTGATATGAAAGATCTTGGTCTCATGCATTATTACTTGGGACTAGAAGCATGGCAGAAGCATGGTGAAGTATTCCTTGGACAGGGAAAGTATGCAATAAAGATTCTTCAGAAGTTTGGAATGATGGATTGCAAATCCATGGACACTCCTATGACTACAGATATAAGAAAAGTAAGAGATTAAGATTTTGATCTAGTAGATCCATCATTATATCGACAATGGATTGGGTCATTGATGTATTTGGTAAATACTCGACCAGACATTTGCTTTGTCGTGAACACACTAAGTCAGTTCTAGGTGGAACCTAGAAATGAGCATTGGACAGCTGCAAAGCATGTTCTAAGATATATTCGTGGAACACTAAACTATGGTTTAAGATATACCACATCTAGTGATATACAGCTTCATGGATTCACAGATTTAGATTGGGCAGGAAGTGCAGAAGACAGAAAGAGTACTTCAAGGATGTGTTTTAGCTTGGGCTCCGCTATGATATCTTGGGGCAGTAGGAAATAGAATTTTGCCGCACTAAACATAGCAGAAGCAGAATATATCATAGCATGTGAGGCATGCACAGAAGCAATATGGATGAGAAAGCTAATCTCTGATTTATTTGATCAGGTTTCATATTCGAACATAATACACTGTGACAATCAGAGTTGTATAAGGCTATCAGAACACCCAGTGTTTCATGAACGGTCAAAACATATTGAGATCAAATACTACTTTATTCGAGATAAAGTCCAGGAAGTAGAAGTAAAGCTCCATTATATCCCCACAAATGAGCAGACAACAGATATCCTGACAAAGCCTTTATCCAGAATAAAGTTTGCATATTTCCGAGACAAATTGGGGATCATGGAAATAACTCCCTTAGTTGAAAGGGAAGAAATGACTCTCTTGGTTGGGAGGGAGCACTGACATATTATTGAATTGAGGATAGTCATTTTCAAGTTTGAAAAATGGTCCAGCTTGGGCAGTTCCTTTCCAGTTTGGAAAGTGGTTTGATATTTCTGACAGACAGGCATTTTCCAGTTCGGAAAATGGTCCAGATCGAACGGTCATTTTCATAATGAAAATGGTTCGACGGATTGTTGATGTACCATAGAAAGTGATTTCCCATTATGGTTAACATGGGGAATTGTCTAGGGTAATCTCTCTTCTTGAGGGTTACTCAAGAAGACTGGCCCGCCTCATCGAATAGTCATTCTTTCGAAGCTCACAGTTGTGAGTAGTTTTGAAGAATGGTCCATTTTGGAGGTTGGTGCAGGATAGTCATTTCCTTAGGAACTGGTTCGGATAGTCATTCATTAGGGTAGATTCATTCTCTCCAGGTTTCACTTTGTTTAGTGTCGAAGGAATGGTCTAGGTTCAGCAATTAGGGACAAGCATTCCCTAGGGTAGACTCATTCTCTCCAGGTTGCACTTTGTTTAGTGCAGGAGGAATGGCCCAGGGTGGGTAATGGTCCAAGCTAAGAAATCAGGACAGTTATTTTTCCTTGCTTGAGAAGAATAGTCCAAATAGCCCATCATTGATGTTCTACTCTGAGGGAAGAAGCTCTTTTAGATCTCACAGATGTGAGTGAAAGAATGGCCTAGATGATTCAGTTTATATCATAACAATATTTTCTGTGCAGGTTGATATCATAAGATTGTTATGAAGACTGCATGTCTCCAGAAAATAGAGAAATGCTACTGTGGTGGATATGTTCCATTGTTTGTGACTATGTGTCATGGTTTGAGTAGTTGTGTACCACTATGGATAAACACAGTTGTGTTCTATCAGTTGACATTGTACCAGTTGTCATGGGAATTATCCAGTTGGATAATAATGACTGTGCTCGTGATGTTACTAGTTTAATGGTCTGTTTGTGCTCAAGACCATTATTGGTTATACCTCCCTAGCTAGGAGGGAGTTTTGATATTATGGTAGCTTCGAGAGGTATCAACCTCCATTGTGACCTTTGACAAGATTAGAATATTCCGGAAGAAAGAAAAGAAGTGAACGTAACCCTAGAAGAGATGTCAGCTAAGAGAGATAATTAATATGAATTAATTAGTACCCAGAATGAGAACTTGGCCTAGGCAATCTGCCAGGATTAGTATAAATACAAGGCACCAATCTTCATTTGACACACACTTCTCAGAATTGCAGAGAGGTACTTGTGCGCACTACAGTTTGGCAGTCTTGTGTGCAAGTTCTAGAGAAGGTGTTGCCGCCAGTTCTGAAGCCTATTGCTTCTATCTTTTTGGGTTGGACTCTCTGATCAACTTTGGTTACTTCTTGCTTGGTGCATTAGCCTTAGTTGGCTATTGGATTGCTACCAGGATTCTTCTCTCTCTCAAGGTCAAGGTGCTCAGAGGGTGGCTTTAGCCTATGGTTGGGTGACAATAGTGATATTGTCTATGGTAAAACGAGCACATTCTAACAAGATATACGTGGTTCACCCCAGTGTGGGGCTACGCCCACCAACTGCTTCATCTTCTTTATTATTCTTTAATTCTCTTACATTCATCCACTCCTATGCACTAAGCCATAGAGCCAAGCTTCGCATAGGACAGGAGATCTGTGCACTCAGCGCCAGATCCTCCTTCCTAAAACTAGGTCACAACACAAAGCCAACTTCTCTATTTAGCATAGAGCCTACATACACAACTTGTTGCACAAAGAAACCCAAAACTACTTGCACTTAGCCTTGCAAGCTATATTCCCCTTCTGCTACTTCTACCATACATTCTTATCTATTTATATCTTTACATTTCGTTACAAAAAGGCCTAAACATGGGTAAACCCATGGGCCGACATCCCCAACCCATTACAAAAACCCTAATGAACCCCTTGTGGTCCACATAGCCCGCAAAACAAGTGAGATCAATAATCTCAGCTCCGCCATGGCGCTCCATCTTTGATCCTCGCGTTGAAGTCCAAAAGGTGGTCCAAACCTGACCAAGGTTTCCTCAAAACTTAGTCAATGGCCAAGAGGCCCCCAACACTCGCCTGTGACTCGTCCTGACTCACTCAGATCTGGGAAGTGTCACTTTGAAGGCCTCGAGCTACTTCGCCTGAGCCTCCTACTCATCAAGCTCCTGAATTTTTTGCATTGTAACAGGCCCTTCTAGGCATTGTTCGACTGATGTAACCACCTGGTCCAGTTGCAAGCCTTGTCCTTCAATTTCTTCAAACGCCTTACAGGCTTCATCCTGCACAAGTTACAGCTTCTCCATGACTTCCATTACTCTGGCCTRGATGGCAGTGATCTATTGTTGCACCGCACGTTGTTCCTATGACTTTTTCATCCTCTCGACTGCGGTGAGGAGATCCATCTGTGCCTACATGGTGAAGGCCTATTGTTGCACCTCCTATAGTTGYGCTTCCAACTTCCTTAGCTCTTGATCTTCTGTGAGGCATTCATAAGTMTGCTCACTTCTATTGCTCAACTGTTTTCACTCTGAGGCAAGGGATCTGAACCTTATTACTGAGGTCTCCGTGGCTTCATCCCTCTAATCACGCACTTYTTGCAGGGTGYTGGGTATTGCTTGGATTTCAAACTTTGTTAGCCTCGCTTGAAGTTGTTGGATGGTCTYAGCRAACTTTGCCACTGGAGACTCGATCGAKTCATGCTCGTCCTATGCCAATCCTGGCACATAGTCATATGCTTTATTTACTACTTCTTTGACTACGGCCCGYTCTACAAGCAACTGCTCCTTATCTTTYTGTAGTTGTACTTTCTCCTCCTGGACCATCGCTTCAAACTCGTCTTTTTCATTTTCATAGGTGGTTACACAATACYGCGCTAAGGGTAGTTGTTCTAAGACTTCCTCTTTCTCTTGTTTCAAGGCTTCTATAGCCTTCTCCTTCTCTTCTTGGACCTTCTAAAGTCAAGCCTCTGTCACATCTGCTAGTCTTCTTAATTGGGTTGGTTCATTCCCCAATTATGTATTCTGTGATGAGGAAAGCGCAGTGGGTACTTCATGGACTGAATGAATAGCTTGTCATATTTTCTTTAGATCCTTCTCGACCCTTTCATACAGCTCCTCCTACTTCGCTCCATATCTCTACAAGATATCTTCTGAAGCATCCTCCATGGCTCCGCGGACTAGACTCATATCATCTTTTGTGAGCGTGGCCTCCATCTGGGGCTTACTAGTGCATGTCTTCTTTCTTGTTGAAGGTTTCTTTGGAGAAACCTTTCTCTTATGCGGTGTTACAGTAGGGGGATCTTTCGGTGGTGTAGCTTCACCTTCTCCTTTCTTTTCTCCTTCATCCCCTCCTCCTTGTCCATTTGCATCTGTAACCAAGCTGGGACACATATCTGTGATAGCAACACTTCGCAAAGTATTCTATCAACACTACAAGATGATATTCATTAACTCATTAGCTTCATTAACATCACAGAACGAAACCCTAAGATAGATCGACATAGTAACAGTAAAGATTAAGCACTTCAATCACTTAGTAATAGCATTGTGTTAGATCTAGCATTCATTCATAAAGCACTAAGCAACATTAGATCTATGCATCATACATAATAACAAAAGCACTAAGAAGATAAATGACAAATACAACATAGCACAGAGCACACCAAAGACACAAGATATACGTGTTTCACCCCAGTGTGGGGCTACGTCCACTAACTGCTTCATCTTCTTTATTATTCTTCAATTCTCTTACATTCATCCACTCCTATGCACTAAGCCATAGAACCAAGCTTCGCAGAGGACAGGAGATCTGTGCACTGAGGGCCAGATCCTCCTTCCCAAAACTAGGTCACATCACAAAGCCAACTTCTCTATTGAGCACAGAGCCTTACATACATAATCTGTTGCATAAAGCAACCCAAAACTACTTGCACTTAGCCTTGCAAGCTTTCTTCCCCTTCTACTACTTCTACCATACATTCTTATATATTTATACCTTTACATTTCCTTACAAAAGGCCTAAACATGGGTAAACCCATGGGCTAACATCTCCTAACCCATTACAAAAACCCTAATGAACACCTTGTTGGGTCCACATAGCCCGCAAAACAAGTGAGATCCGTGATCTTCGCTCTACCATGGCGCTCCATCTTCGATCCTCGCGTCGAAGTCCAAAATGTGGTCCAAACCTGACCAAGGTTTCCTCAAAACTTTGTCAAGGGCCAAGAGGCCCCCAACACTCACGTGTGACTCGTCCTGAGTCACTCAGATCTGAGAAGTATCGCTTTGAAGGCCTCGAGCTGCTTCGACTTGTTGCTTTGCCTGAGCCTCCTACACAACGAGCTCCTGGATTGTCTGTGTTGTAACCACCTAGTCCAGTTGTGACCCTTGTCCTTCAATTTCTTCAAACACCTTGCAGGCTTCATTCTGCATAGGTTGCAGCTTCTGCGTGACTTCCATTACTTTGCCCTGGATGGCAGTGATATGTTGTTGCACCGCGCGCTGTTCCTGTGATCTTTTCATTCTCTTGACTACGGTGAGGAGATTCATCTGCACTTGCATGGTGAAGGCCTACTGTTGTGCCTCCTATAGCTTCACTTCCAATTTCATTAGATCTGGATCTTCTGTGAGGCATTCATAAGTCTGTGCACTTCTATCACTCAATTGTTTTCACTCTCAGTCAAGGGCTCTAATCCTTATTACTGCGTTATTGGTGGCTTCCTCCCTCTGAACGTGCACTTCTTACGGGGTGCTTGGTACTGCTTGGATTTCAAACTCTGTTATCCTCTCTTGAAGCTGTTGGATGGTCTTCGCGAGCTTTGCCACTTGAGCCTCGACTGACTCATGTTCCTCATGTGCCAATCCTGGCACATAGTGGTATGTTTTATTTACTACCTCTTTAACTGCGGCCCGTTCTACGAGCAACTGCTCCTTCTCTTTCTGTAGTTGTACTTTCTCCTCTTGGACCATCGCTTAAAACTCGTCTTTTTCATTTTCATAGGCGGTTACACAATACCACACTACGCATAGTTGTTCTAAGACTTCCTCTTTCTCTTGTTTCAAGGCTTTTGTAGCCTTATCCTTCTCTTCTTGGACCTTCTGAAGTCGAGCCTCTGTCGCATCTGCTAATATTCTTAATTTGGTTGGTTCATCCCCCAATTTTGTATTATGTGACGAGGAAGGCGCAGTGGGTATTGCACGGACTGAATGAATAGCTTGTTGTATTTCCTTCAATTCCTTCTCGAACCTTTCATATAGCTCCTCCTGCTTCGCTCCATATCTCTGCGAGATATCTTCTGAAGTATCCTCCATGGCTCCGTTGAATAGACTCATATCATATTTTGTGAGTGTGGCCTCCATATGGGTCTTACTAGCGCGCGTCTTCTTTCTTGCTGAAGGTTTATTTGGAGAAACCTTTCTCTTCTACGATGTTAGAGTAGGGGGATCTTTTGGCAGTGCAGCTTTGCCTTCTCCTTGCTTTTCTCCTTCATCCCCTACTCCTTGTCCATTTGTGTCATCTCCTCCTCCTGGTGAGTTGGATCCATTTCCTTCAGAGGCGTTGTCTTCCTCATCAGTCTCTATATTTTGGACCTCCTCCTTTTTCTTTTTCTTCTTTGCAATGGACTGTCTAGCATGCTCGACCCGGGTGACCAAGGGGATTCCTATGATGTTGGGGTCGGAGAGTTCTGCATCATTGATTGGTACGAGGAACTCCTCTGGCCATTCCTTCATGATCTTCTCCATGTTGTCGTATGTTATCTTGTAATATCATTGCAACTCTTCCTTACTCTCATCTCTTCACGTAGTGATATATATAAAATGTTGATCTGCGCGGAACTTTGCAAATGGTTGGTACTGGTGCAGGGTACGCGGTGTCATGCATGGAAAGGCTTCAATGAAAACCTTCAGTTGTTGATAATAGGCATGGAACAGACCATTTGATTGCCATTGCTTCAACATATCATTGGTGTACCACAAGGTAGAGAACCTAGTGGCCAACGGCTCTGATGGTTCTATCTCCGGGAAGGTGGCTCCTTCAGGCATTTGCCAAGCGACAAATGCGATCAACATGAGCATCCAGCTGAAGTTGAACTCGTATCCCTGATCATGAGCTTTATCATAGAGTTATCATATTTCCTTTAAACAAGCCTATCCTTCCCAATGAAGGTATCACAATAGGCTTTCCCAAAATTTCTCAATTTTCTTCTGTCATAATATTCACTTGTGTTTCTTCATCCAAGACACAATCTATGTTGAAGTCTTCTTCTCTTTCACTTATGCGTTGTTTTACTTTCAAGATCTCTGGTAAACTGACATTATTGTGATCATCCATCATTTCCTTCAACTATAATAACATAGTCTGAGTTTTCTCTGATTCTTTATGTTAGCACTGAGAGTCACCCTCAGATTGCGAGAGGATAAGCCCAGTACCCATCAAAGTTTTTGGTGGATGTTGGTTTTATATGAGTGGAGTTCAATGGACAAAACTCAATATATGAATGATGTTCAACACAGAACTGGAGAAGAAATGCACAGGGAAGTGAGGGCCACATTAACTTGAGTCAATGAATTGATTTTAAGTGTGAGCAGAGGGAAGACTTAGTGAGAAAGGTGAACAAGATTGTTATGAGCATCAGGCTTTCAAGCAGCTTGGAGAAGAAAAAATCAGACTCAAGATCACTCTTGAGCTCAAGCTTCAGACACTGAAATATGTCCATACAACATAGTCACAACAACACAATGATCAAACCTACATCACAATGTAGCTACAACAACTCGACTGGATCCTCCATGCCCGAGCCATTCAGTGTAAGAGGGAAAAATATAAAAAGGGAGTTGACTAAAACTGGTCACAATACCACTGTAATCAAACCTACATTACAACACCATAACAACCCTTGACTCAATCCTCCATGCCCGAGTGTTTTAGCAAAGTTTTTACAGAGAGATGAAAATAAGTTGACTTCTATTAACATGAAAGTCTCAAATTTGGTACATAACCAGAGAACAGTTCTGGCATCAAAACATTACAAAATAGGGAGCTCTGCTAAACCAGTTGGCGACCATAACAAAATATTAAAACTATCTATTTATACTTAGAAAAATTCGCCACCACCAAGAGTGTGACTTGGTCATAACAATCAAAGTTTTACGTCGGTGAGTTCTTTTATCAGACTGAACATGCAACCCTTTGTCAGATGCGAGCTCAGTTCGGCATGGGATTTGTAGGAAAATATGCCCACAGGGGTACCATGGGCTGACGGTTCACTCCCCATGGTTGGGCCTTTCATGCCTTCCATTTATGGAGTGAGTCTAGGTTTCAACCACAAGCTCTATTTTCAATAACTACCTTTTTACGGGATTGCAACGCGACTTAATGCTCAGGGGGCGACCAAGTGTTTCTCTTGGATAGGATGTTATACGAGCATGTGACTGCRGGGCTACTCAAAAGTGGTTTAGGTTCAGACCGCTTTTGGGCCTGCAATCCATCACCTTTCGCCACGTAGCACTTTCTCTTTACCGTGGTTTCAATTGTGGGACCGCTCAAGAAAATTATCACCCGAGCATGTTGCRTCCCCACAATGAACTGTGGCCATTGATCTGGTCCCGATCTGAGATCTGGACGCACCTGCTAGATTTAGCACTACTGCCAAGCTTAAATGCCTACCAACTTTAGAATCCACCAAACTATGCCCTAGGAGAAGGGGATGCTACTTTTGACATTGAACAATAATACCTCCCGAAGGATGATCTAACGTGGAGGTTTGATGTCATCATGTTGATGCATCATGAAAGAGAAGTGACATGTGTCACTAAGAAAGAAGTGAATAATATGCCCACGGCTGCCTGGATTGAGTGCCACATGTCATTGTTCGATAGGTGTCAGGTGTCATGACCGACGAGTATGCCACACTTCTACACTGATGACTTCCACGTACTCTCTTAAATCGACGACTGAGATCTCCTTCGGGTCTCCGGGCTCCGGGAAAATGAAAACTCAAACTTATTTTTTCCTTGAAGAAAAACATCCTGAGTTAAGAATCTGACGACGTGTGGCCTCCAGATATCGATGGTTGAGATCCATTCGTGGCTCCGGGCTTCAGACTTCTCAATAGTCAAACTTTATTTTCCCCAAGCAAATTCATCAGAGCTAGGCATCTGATGATGCATGGCCCCTGGATTTGGACGGTCGAGATCCACTTCGACTCTTCGGGCTCTAGGAGAATCAAAACTCAAATCTCGCTTACCTTCAGCTGATTTTACCCAGAGTTGTGAATCTATTGACGTGCATCCTCTTGAATCGGACAGCCGAGAATTACTTCGGGTCTTCGGACTTCAAGAAAATCAAATCTCAAACCTCCTCTACCTTCAACTGCTTTTACTCAGAGCTATAGATATGTTGATGCATGGCCCC
>JASDQU010816787.1:0-23369 GCA_032191745.1 Picea mariana
TCTGGGGTGTAAATACTTCATGGGGTATAGACACGGCTGAAAGCAAAGAACCTCTGCATCAGGAAGATAATCAGGCTCCACAACCAACATTTTGGTGGGATCTAGGTGACGGGGGGCTGATCCATGTTCCAGACAGAATCTTATATCATCGTACCAAGGACTAACAAGGTTTTGTGTGCAACAGATTAGACTTTGATCGCTTTCTTCTTGTTGTCCTGATTCTGAATCAGCAACCAGCTTACATAACCCTTGGCCTCTCACTATCTGAGCTGGGGTGATTTCCAAGTCATACTCCTGCAAGGAGGTGACCCAGTTGGCTCTCTTTTCTCTTAGTTCCTTCTGCACTAACAAGTTCCTCACGGCTGGGTAGGGGACAATGACTTCCGTCCTTGACTTCAAAAGATAGGACCAGAAGTGTTTAACTGCTTTGAAACCAGCATAGGCTTGCCAATCAACCGCTGGGTAATTAAGTTCAGCACCTTTGAAAGAGGAGCTCATAAAGGCGATGGGTACTTCGTTGTTCTCGGCATTCTTTTGGGTTAGGACGGCGGCATAGAAATGGTTAAAGGCAAAAGTGTAGAGTGTAAAGTCTTGAGAAAAATCTGGGCTCATGAGAGACGGAGCGTCTATTATGGCCTTCTTTATTGCATTAAAAGCTTGGTTTTATAGGGGTCCCCAGTGATATTGGGTGTCTTTCTTAATCAAGTTTCTTAAAGGCCTGACCATTTCGGAGAAACTGGGGACAAATCTTCTCACGAAGTTAATCTGGCCTAAGAAAGACTGCATAGACTTTTTGGATGTAGGAGGGGGAAGTTTTGCGATGACTTGAGTCCTTTCGGGGTCAATAATCATCCCGACACTAGACACAATGAATCCTAGGAGTTTACCCTGTTCTGCTGCAAAGATGGACTTTTTGGGGTTCAAGGAGATGCCGTATTTACGACATCGCAGTAGGACAGCTCGTAAGTGAGCTAGATGATCGTTTTTGTTTTTAGAAAACACAGTCACATCATCTAATTAAACTACAATGGACTGATCGATTAAGCCTCGGAAAGCAATATCCATTTCTCTCTGAAAGGTAGCACCACCATTAATCAATCCAAAGGGCATTTTTCGATAATGATAAGTGCCCCACGGAGTACGGAAGGTAGTTTTTAGTTGGTCTGGTGGAGACATCAAGACTTGGTTGTATCCAAAGAAACCATCGAGTAAAGATAGTCTCCCGGAACCAGATACCTGTTGAAGGATCTGTTCCATGGGCGGGACAGGATATTTATCTTTATCAGACGCTCTATTGAGGTTTCGAAAATCAACACAGAGTCGAATTTCCCCATTTTTCTTCCGGACTGGGACGAGGTTGGAAACCCATTGAGTGTGCCTAACAGGAAAAATTATTTTAGCATTAAGGAGCTTATTCAATTCTTTTTGAACGGTTGGTTCCAGTTTGGGGTGCATCTTCCTCAATTTTTGTTGGAAAGGTAAGGTTTGGGGCTTCATCGGAATAACATGATGTATTATATTAGGGTCGAAAGTTTTAAGATCATCATACGTCCATGCAAAGACATCTTTAAATTCTTCGAACAATTTAATAAATGCATCTTTTTCTTGTCAAGAACATCCCAAGCCTAAGTTAATGCACTGAGGATTTTCATTAGTTCCTAAGTTCACTTTTTCATAAGATAACGAGGAACTATTGGTTTTACAATTGACCATCTTTTTAAATTTATCTTGAAAATCATAAAACTTCTCTAATCTAATTACAGATTTTGGGATCGAGTTTACCATATCCTCGCACCGAATAATCCAGAAGCTTCTCATAACGATAGCTGCAATGCTCTTCAAGTGTGTTTACAGAACAAACAAGACATAAAAATCACAACAATCGTATAATTTATAAATCTTAACAATTAGGTAAACCCGTATGCAAAGACTTATACAAAATAATTCAACTGATGAAGAAGAGAAATCTGTCATTCACGAACTGAATCAAATAATTGTTGTATTTTTTAGTAGTGAAAGAAATCAGATATGGATGAGACATTAATTCAATCATATCATTTTGCAAAAGACTATGATAGCTAAAGTAGTCACTAATCAGATGCAAATAGATAAGCATAAACATGAAACAAAAGATTGATATTATGAAAAGCGAAAGCTGTAGCAGAACATCAACTTCTGTCCCAGTTTGTATAAAAAATCCATAGCCTGGTTCTCCCACAAGTGAGGATGATCCTTATTACAAAAATAATAAGTATTTATAAGTTTTTCCACAGGGTAAAACCTCCCTGTGGAAGTTATAAAACTGTTTACATAAAATCTGGGAAGATATCCCAAGTTCAACTAAACTAGGAAACTAAAATAAAAGTAAAACATCCAAATATCCTCTAAACTGTCCATCAAATCCCAAGCAATTCGAATTCACCTGAAAAGGGTCAAAAATAAACAAGTTAGAAGGATCTTTTGTTAACAAAATGATAAAAATCTAATTCTATAGACTAGCTACAGAATCATGTGATTCTGTAGCTAGTCTAAATAAGATACAGAATCAGCATTAAAATTAATCGAAAATCTTTTAAAGAATTCCATTTAATTGACATCCAATAATTATTTGAAAATGAATCATAAATTGAAACCGTTATTCCATTATGAAATCAAACAGGATCCAAATCAATTAAATGACTACAAAGACAGGCATACTCTGTTTTGTTTTTGTTACCACAAAATCAGGTCAACAGAACCATAATCGTTTCACAACAAATCGAATCCAACAGTTGTGAAATTATTTTGATATTTAATTGAAATCAACACAATCAAAACAAATCGCAAACACTTCGTTATACTTGTCTTGTCAACAGGAGAAATAATCCAATCGAACAGGATCACTTTCAAATCATGATAATTGTATAGCAAACGATTTAGGCTGTGAGCGAATTCAAACCATAACTGACTCGTAACTGTCCACAAACAAAATCGTAACAGGATCAATCAAACAGAGTTCGTAATAGATATCAATCGTTTGTCATTGCACAGTGAGCGAACAAGATCGATTTTCCTTGACCAAAATCGTTCTATTCAAACGAATTATAACCGGGTTTGACCGATTCATTTCACAAATTTAAAATCAAACAGAGCAGCAATTACAATTGGAATCCAACTCATCAAATAATCTTGCCAACTCAAGAATAAGAGGGAATCGAACAAAAAAGGTTTTAACACAGTCATTATGAATCAAAATCGTTCCATGATTCGAGCGTGCATGCACAGGCTTAAATGAGCATATTGTTTTTATAAAAACAGAGTCGTTGAAAATTATTTGACAGAGCATATCGTAACCAACAAACTCAATAAAATTGTTTACCAACCACAGCATATGGATCATGACGAAATCAAATCCAAACGAATCGCATTCTAAATTGATCGTGAAAAAATTCCTGTTGGGAGTGGACACAAAACGAATTGAATTGAAAACGAACCAACAATTCCGTTAACTCCATCAGGAAGATAACCAAATCAAATCCAAACGAAGACCACTTAAATCTAATAAAAATCTATCAATAGCTATTATGGGAATGATCAAATCATATATCAAATCGAAATTTCTTTTTAATCATAGCAAAACTATATATAGGATGCACACATTTTAACAGAGCTATTTGAACACAGAATTCAAATCAACCTATATCAACCTGTTCACTGACACAACTAAAACGATATTAAAATCCATACCTGTACAGCGACGAGACAGCTTGATCATGCCAATTTGGAGTTGATAACTACCGTAGCTGATTCAACGTTTTTGAAAAGGATCAAGCCTGTTGTCTTTTGTTTCTTATCAGCTGCTTGGAGTTGGTCTTTTTGATTGGACAACGTTGCAATTTGATCTTCCAGCAATTGAATTTTTGATTGGAGTATGGGAACATCAATGTAATAACGTTCCAACCATAAATCACATTGTTCACAGGGCGACTGTGTGGGTTTTGAGAGAGCAGGCGAGGGTTTGATCACATGACTGAGGGTTTCGTTAGGTAACTTAATACCAGGGTAGCTAGGAATGTCTCTTAGGCAAGGAGGAAGATTTGTCACGAAATCGTAAGGTGGCTCGGGGCATAAACCCTATGAGTAAGGATACTCGCTGGCTAGAAAATGCTCTACATCAGAGTCGCAGTCCTCACTTAGAACGATAGGGTTTGACTTGGCAGAGGGTTTAGGTGTGTTCCTGGCCATCCTTGAAATCAAACAAGCGTTCTTTTTACCCTTGGCATTAGCAGTAAGGTTTGTCTTGGGCTTTTTGCTCACAGGCTTTTCAATAGTCTCGGCCTTGTCATTTATAGCGTCGGGTAAGTCAACCTTAGGGTCGGCTAAGGGTTTAGGCAGTAGGACATGTAAGGGTACAGGCGGCTCGGACTTGGTTTCAATTACAACAGGCTTGTCAACCGGGACAGGGTTCATATCCTCGAAACCATTACGGGCGATGAAAGCCCTCCAACTATCACCATGCAAACTCAAATGATAATCAATGATGAGCTTAATGAGTTCATGGTGGAACAGGCTGTTGTCAGCCTTCTGCCTTTTGAATTTTTTCGACATTTTATATAGGCTTCGATGAAAATAAAAGGGCATATTCAACGAGTAACCCATAAAAATCATTAGCAAATGCAGGTGGTAGAGGAAAACAAGTCTGTATCGACCTTCACAGGTCACAAACTGCTTGACAACCATCAAAGTATCATGCCATCGTGGTTTAAGTGCAGAGATGGGCATACCTCTGTCACAAGAGGTGACTTTGCGCGAGAGGAACAGCAGTGTCCATGGCACTCCCTCGTCCTTACAATTCTTAAACCAACGATGTCCCGAGGCAGGTAACCCTGTAGCAGAGCTGATAAACTACTCATCGATTTCCAACTGTATAACGCCCACCTTGGCTCTACAGCCATCAAACGACATGGCAAACTGTCGTGCTACACAGAGATTAAAACCCTCAAATCGTTGCACAAAGGGGAGCCATCCATTTTCCTCCAAGTCTCTGCGGGCATTGTCAAACATTAACAGGGCTTGGTTTTCATTTGGCTCGATTCGCACGACTGGTGCCATGGAGCCGAGCACATGGTAAGCCAAGGGTTTGGATCGAAACACACACAGGAGCAGAGCTACCCGAGCTAACGGAGGTAAGCGGGGAATAAGGGATAGGCATAAATGCCAGCGTGCGAACGTGGTGGAGTTATTCACTGTCCATGCATAACAATTATTGCCATAGTACAACCGCTGATTTACATAGTAGTTCAACCCATTATAGCATAGTCTAACAATTATGTGAATTAGCCGACCAATAAAACACATAGTGAGTGAATAAACCAACGCGCCAAATCAACGTTATGCCGAAGTTTTTAACCATTAATATTCAAATTAAAACCAATACCAAACTCAACTATGCACCAATGCATCAGCTCATATAATCAATAGTTTAACCAACGTGCCAATGGATACATATAACCAACCAACCAATAGTTATGAAAACATAGTCATAGGCATCATATTAAAGATATATATGAAAGATTTAACCAAACACCCATGTATCTTATGAAACCAAAGGTCAAATAGTTCAAACAACATATAAATCCATATGTCAATGCATTACAAACTCAATGAAACCAAGTCACAATCAATCGAAGTATGAGTACCGATCAAAGGATGCTGCCAGTTGCATAACGATAAGCGAAATGTAAGTGTAAATAGGCATACTGAAAAGAAAGATAACGATAGTTCGAATAGTGATTTCAATGCGACATCAAAAGACTAATGTTTTCACGCTTACAGTCGTGAAAACAAAACGAAAATAAGTGCATAAAAAGGTGCAAAGAATAAAAGTGTCGTTTATTTGAAAAATTGCGACGAAAAATTGATGTTTGTAAAACATTGGTGTAGGCAGCTTATAAGACAATACAAAACAGTTAATTGGCTGCCAACACCTCTCCAGCTCTGTAATCACCTATAAATACCACTACCTGTGGAACGACCAACAGACGAATTTTATTATTTTATACAGACACTATCACCATTTTTGTTGTATACTCTGTTTTTATATCAATGTCAGTGTTGCGTTAGTTTAGTGACTGCGATTTTCTATTGAAGATTTTCCACGACCTTCAGGGGGGCCCATCAGTGGTCTAGGTGATTGTTTATATCAGTATATATTTGCATTTATGTAGTTTCCTTTCATACTTCTTAGATTTCGAATTGCTTATTTACTCTGTATATTTCTGAATTTCAAATTGTGTGCGGTGTGAATCTTTTAATTGCAGATCGCTTGTCTAATTCACCTCCCTATATATCTTCTCATATTTTGCAGCTCATTTTCTGAATTGTGTGGCTATCACAAAGCATGTGTGGACGTCCATGTTCATTTGTTTATATTTTGATTTCTAACATTTTGATTGCAAGTTGTAATTTACTTGCTTAGGAGTTGTTTACTTATGTTGTCATGTATTTTTCTCTCTGTTTTGTAAAGTTGTAAATCACTCTGCAGAGTATCTATTTAGACATAGCTCATTTATTAAATTGTAATTTCAAATACTCTTTGTAGGTATGCATAACTTGTTAACCATGTTTTTAGCATCATCATGATAAGATAGAAGTGGATTTTGAGTTATGATTTCCAATAGCATCCTAGTTATAATTCTGAGTTATGATTTTCCATTATACCCTAGTTGTAATTTCAAGTTTTGATTTTCAATGTTATCTCCGTTATAAATTTGAATCATGATTTATAATTAGTATTAGTTAGGAGTTTGTAGATTTGCTTGAATTAGTTTTGAGTTTGTAGATTTCTATATGGAGTATTTTCAATGTTATTTTAGTTATGAATTTGAATTAGAATTTCTAATTAGTGCTAGTTATGGGTTTGTAGATTTGCTTGAATTAGTGTTTATTCTCTGCAAGATAGGAATAATTGTAATTTTTTCTTTAAGAATAAGTTTTTCTTTATAATACAATCTTATTTCTCTTTGTTTAAAAAACACACAATGATTATTCAATATAATCGCAAACAGTCAACTGGGTCTAGCCCAAGTCATTGGTAGGAATGGTTGTTAACCTCTCCACCCATGTTCAAATCTTACAAGTGACATATTTGTTTATGATCCAACTCCTTAACAATGATAGAAAATCAATAATTACAGTCCACTTCGAGGGGGAAACCTCTTTTTACAATATGTCCAGTTCATAATACAATAAGATATGAGATAAGATGATCCTAATACTATATCTCTTTGATAGATATATATGAGACAAAGGGTTACAATTATGATGGAAGGGTGCAATGAAGGGTTCTAGCCAACCTACTAGAAATGTAATAATTAAATATATAGGGCTTAATAAGGGGTTTTATACATAACATGGGGCTTTATATGGGGATTAGCATGCCCCTCCTCTTCAAACAAGTGTTTTCCTCAACACTTGACTAACCAAGGGTTCTTCTGCAAGAAGAACTCATCTTCACATGTCGCCTCTTCCACTAGTAGGTTATTCCATTTGACAAGGTACTGTGTAATTGCTCGATTTCTCAACTTCTTAATTCGTGTTTCAAGGATTGTTTCTGGCTCTAGTATGATTTTCTCTTCTTCATTGATCTCTGGTAAAATAGTTTGCATAGGGATCTTGTTGTTGATGACCTTCTTTAAGAAAGAAACATGGAAGACTGAATGTACACATGAAGATGGAGGCAACTCCAATTTGTAATCCATACTTCCAATCCTTTGCAAAACCTTATAGGGGCCATAATATTTGGGTGTTAATTTATTGTCCTTATTTTGTATCTTGAGGGACAATTGTTTGTATAGTTGTATCCTTTTCCCCCACTTCAAATTCCCTTTCACTGCGATGTTGATATGCTTGTTGTTTCATTCTATTTTGTGCCATAACCAAGTTGACCTTCAATAGTTTGAGGACCTCTCATTGGTTCCCTATGTGATCCTCCACTGCTTGAACCTTTGTATTCCCTTTCAAGGGTGATGTGATGGATGGAGGATGATATCCATAAAGTGTTAGAAATGGGGACATTTTTGATGAAGTATGAAAGGATGTGTTGGACCACCATTCTGCCAAGGGAAACCAGTTGACCCATTGGATCTGTTTATCGAATGCAAAGAAATGAAGATATCCTTTTAGAAATTTATTCACAATCTAATTTTTCCCATCCGATTGAGGATGGTAAGATGAGCTATGAGCCAATTGAGTACCCAAACAAGAAAAGAATTCAGTCCAAAAAATTCCCGTGAAAATTAGATCTTTGTCACTTACAATAATCTTGGGGACTCCATGTAGATTTTGAATTGTTTCCATGAATGTTGTGGCTACTGTACTTTCTTTAAAAGGATGATAAAGAGAGAAAATTGGGCATACTTTGTTAGTCGATCCACTACTACCATGATGACAATCTTTCCTTTGGATTTGGATAAACCTATAATAAAATCCATTGAAACTTCTTTTCAACGTTGGCTTGGCATAGCTAATGTTTGTAGGAGACCTGGGGTCTTAATTGTCTCTTCCCTTATTCTGTTGGCAAACCAAACATTTAGACACAANCCTTCTTGATCATGTGGTATGTTTTCAAGAAGCTTGAATGTCCCCCTATAGGAGAAGTGTGCAATTCCATAAGGACCTTCTGTTTGAGTTGGGATTTCCTACATAAATATAGGTGATCATGATACCATAGCAAATCATTCTTCCATACAAAATTATCTATTGAATTGGGGTCCTCATGTAGTTGTTGAATGATATTGCATACCTCTTGATATTGCTTCCATTCTATCCTTGCTTCTTCCACCCAATCTGATTTTGGAATAGAAATAACACATAGTGAACCTTTTTTTTCTTATTCTTTCCTGGAAAGGGCATCTGCCACAAAATTATGTTTTAATTTTTTATAGATAATTTCAAAGTCATAACCCAACATCTTTGTAACCCATTTTCATTACTCTTCTGAAGACAATCGTTGCTCCAAGAAGTACTTCAAACTATCATGATCTGTTTTTACTTTGAAGTGTCTGCCTATTAGGTAAGAGCGTCATTTATGAACTGCATGTAGTATGGCCAACATTTCTTTTTTAAAATCGGTTTGACTAAGTTTTTTCCTTTAAGTTGGCTTCTTTCAAAGGAAACGGGTCTTCCTTATTGCATTAAAATTGGACCAATTCCATGGCTTGAGGCATCACACTCTACAATAAACGGTTTTTTTTAAGTTAGGTGTGGCCAAGACGAAAGTTGTACATATAGTCTCCTTAAGTTTTTCAAAAGTTTTGGTTGTTTCTTCGGTCCAAGAAAATGATCCCTTCTTTAATAATGCTATTAGAGGTTTTTCTATTTGACCATAGTTCTTGACAAACTTGCGGCAATATCTTGTCAATCCTAAGAATCCTATAAGTTTCTTCAAAGTTTTGGGAATTGGCCATTCCCTCATAGCTTTAATTTTGTTAGGGTCCACTTTTACACCTTCCTGAGATACAATATGACCAAATATTTCACTTCTTGAACCCCAAAGGCACACTTGGAAGGTTTTGCATAAAGTTGTTGTTCTTCCAATAGTTGTAATACTCTGTCAACATGTTGTACATGTTCTTCCCAAAATTTGTTGTAGATTAGTATGTCGTCAAAAAATACTAACACAAATTTTCTAAGGAATATATTGAAAATAGAATTCATCAAGATTTGAAATGTTAAAGGTGCATTAGTAAGACCAAATGGCATAACCAAAAACTCATAATGACCTTCAAGTGTCCTAAAAGTTGTTTTAGGAATGTCTTTCTACCTCATTCTGATTTGATGATATCCCGAACGAAGATCCAACTTAGTAAAGAATTTTTCTCCATGCGATTCATCAACGATGGGGATAGGAAACTTATCTTTGATGGTCATTTTGTTTAGTTGTCTATAATATGGACACATAATCCATGAACCATCATTTTTTGTAACCAACACCACTGGTGAAGAGAAAGAACTTTGGCTATGTTGAATGATGTCATCCTCTAACATTTCTTGTATCGTGCGCTCAATCTCACTCTTTTGTGCATATGGATACCTATAAGGCCTAATGTTAGGTGGTACACCTCCTGGTTGCAAATGAATAGCATGGTCATGATCTCGAGTAGGTGGAAGAGCCTTAGGTGTTTCACCAAATACCCTGGAATGATTGTTGATAATTATTTGGAGATTTGATGGAGCAGGGGCTATAGATGTTTGAGCATCAAGTGAGCACAATTGTGCAATTACACCCTGGTGTCCCTTTTTGAGTAATTTTTCCATTCTATTAGAGATTATCACTTTAGAGGGTTTCCCTTGGATACCTCTAGGCTCAAATGATTGTAAAATTTCATGAAAAGATCTTGAAAATTAAATATCATTGTTCACAATGATTGTAACCAGTAGACCCCTAATACAACATCAACACCACCCATTTGGATGGAAATCATGGGGCTATCCACAAAATAATTGCCCATGTTGAGCTTAATACGAGGGCGTTTCCCTAAACAATTTATGGTACCTTCATCTGCAATCATTACTTGAAACTCTGGTGTGGGATATTCAAAGCAATTGAGATCTTTTGCTACCTTATAATTGATGAAATTATGGGTGCTACTAGAATCAATCAATACGGTTACCTTTTTCTTTTTGATGTATCCTTTTATCTTGAGGGTTTGTGGAGTATTGATGTCATCCAATGCATGACAAGATATTGTTGGAGAAGTCTCTTATATATCTAGATCTTGTGGCAGTTCCAATTATTGATCTTCTTCCTCTTCACAATCTATGTAGAATAATTTCTTCTCACTGCATTTATTCCCCTTACTATACTTGTCACAATTGAAACATATTCCTTTTACTCTTCTTTCATCCATTCGTTGAGGTGTTAACCTTTTCGATTGAAGTACACTTGTCTTATGAACCCCAAAACAATCTCTGCTCCATGTGTGTGAAACAATGGTAGACTTGTGTGTAACCTTATTCTTGGCTTGAATATGACGAGCAGATTGCATAGCTTCCATAACATTTTTAGGGTATCTTAAGAAAATTTCATGTTTAATGTCATCTCTTAATCCACCCATGTAAGCTTCCAACAATTGTTCATCACTTATGTCATCCACCTTTGTGGCCAATACCTGAAATTCTAAATTATAATCTTCAATATCCCCTAAGTGTTTGATTCTTGTCAATTGACTGAAGTAGTCATATTTCCAAACTTTCCCATATTGTGCTTCTAAGTCCCTTGTAAATAAACCCCAAGTATAATGATAACAAGGGAGTTGTCTTTTTACTATCCATTGGTACAATTGATATGGTTTTATCTCAAAGTTCAAAGTTGCTATGTGAATATTTTGCTTATCATCCATAATATTATGTAGTTCAAAATATTGTTCTATTTGGTTTACCCAAGTAAAGACCTTTGTTCCATCAAACTTCTTTAATTCAATCGTGGAAAGGTTGAATTTAGGACCCCCGCCATAATTAACTTCACTATTAGAGTTAAATCCACTTGAGAATTGTTTTGTCGGCAGGATGTTCAACATGACTGCTACCTTTATTTTCATGCATTCCTGGAATTTTGACGTCTTCTCTAGGGAGTTTTTCATATAGAGTATGAATGATCAGAGACATGAATTTTTCAATTCCTTCATATATTTTTGTATTTCTTCCATATTCTTATCCATCTTGTTTTCCATTTCAGCGATCTTCTTTTCCATCTCACGATAAATCTTGTCGATTTCATCTTGAGTCATGGTTGAGATTTTTGTAGGTTTGGCTGGTGAAGTAAATTTTGGAAGAGCCTTTGGAGCCATGCAATAAACTCTTCTCATATTTCCCCTCTTTATTACAAAATTTGAATCACAAAAAAACAGATATTCCAATAAAAATCTATGTCAATTGTAAGTTGCATACCTTTTTAGCCCTTAATTTGGAGTATGTGCTCATGAACGACTTTCCTTCTGATGTATTTCTGAAATTTTGGCCCCTCTTAGTCTAAAATTTCAACCTGTAGTACTATGGAATGTCTTCTATTCAATGCCATAGGTCTGAGAAAAATTGGATGTTCCTAGTGGAAGTTAGGCTAACTTCCCCACACCTCGTATAGTGTGCCCCATGAAAAATGTTTGATATCCAAATCTGAAACTTGTACCAAAAATACTACAAATTGTCCTCTTTCCAATGCAACTGATCTCATGCAATTTGGATCCTCGCTGAAGAAGATATGACTATTTTACCCGGAACACCTATTTGAAAATAGTTAATAGGACTAGTCAGATACCCTATCTTCCACAGGGTGTATCTCTAAAAACTACGATGATCCAAAAGATGAAATTTTTACCACAGATGCCTTGATATGTCCTATGAATAACCTCCAAGTTTGACAATTGGAATCATCTCAGAAAAAATTTATATAAAAAATGTTAAGATGGCTTTCTTGGAGAAGAAAAACCCTAGGATTAATGAGCTCTTATACCAAATATTATGATCCAATGCCTTAACAATGATAAAAGAAAAAAATTAATAATTGCAATCTACTTCAAGGGGGAAACCTCCTTTTACACTATGTCCACTTTATAATACAATAAGAGATGAGATAATATGATCCTATTACTATATCTCCTTTATATATATAGGAGACAAAGGGGCACAATTATGATGAAAGGGTGCAATGAAGGGTTTTTAGTCGACCTACTAGAAATGTAATGATTCAATATTTAGGGCTTAATAAGGGGTTTTATACATAACATGGAGCTTTATCTATTTTAATATTTGCATACTTTAAGATATGAGATAATATGATCCTCATACTATTTCTCATTTATATATATAGGAGACCAAGGGGAACAATTATGATGAAAGGGTGCAATGAAGGGTTCTAGCCGACCTACTAGAAATGTAATGATTCAATATTTAGGGCTTAATAAGGAGTTTTATACTTTTACTATTTTAATATTTTCCTTAGAAGGCTCATTTTAGAGCCCAAATTTACTCTAATGTGCCTTCAAATGATGTTCTTGAGTTGGATAATGTTTTGTTTGTTTTTCTAGGTCAAAGAAGAATCTTAGTCCAATGTCTTGTATGAAAAATGTACAGTGGAGAGTTGCTTTTGAGGGACAACGGTGCACCATCAATGATTATAGTCTAGCTAGATCGAGAACTTTGGGTAGAGGGGTGAGAGAGGGTTGCCTTTATAAATTACTTGTTGATCTAGTAGTACTTGTACACTCTAGAGAGAAACTAGATGAGGATTTTGGCTTTGACAAGACACATGCATGGCAGTATGTCACGGAGATAGGTCAATAACCTATTGTGGATTTAGTGATTTATTCTAGGCTTGCAATTGATGAGAATGTTGTCAAGTAAAAGGGCATGGTTGTTGAATTCTCTCAGACAAAGAGAATTGACCTCGCTGACTCTAGCTCCAATTACTAGAGGATTCTCTCAGGATGAGAGAGTTAACCATGTTTAGGTTGTTGCTTCAATTATCATAGGTCTTCAGGTACATCAGAGGGATTCTCATGTTCACATGTTTTTTATAGCCTTGTGTGGGTTATTACCTTTAACACAAGTTTGGTATCTCACAATCAAGGACTTAACTTGTAAATATGTTTATCAGTGTGATTTTGATAGGCTTGGTACACTTGTCTTGGTCTTGTATGGAGATGTGATTATCTTTGAAGGACACTATGAGCAACTCATGATGTGGTGTTCATTGATTTTGGCCCATGATGATGACTTGATCGATGATGGATTTTGGTAGGTTTCTCATGATTCGAGGTTATGTTCCTCAAATTCAAAGGTGGTTAGCGTGCTTTGGAGGTTTGAGATGTTGTGAAAGCATCTAAAATTGATGGATACAATAATAATTCTATAGAATAATGGATAGATATTCTAGCACAATGGGAGACTATGGTGAGTATAGATGTGATATTTGATGAGGATGTGAGATCTTCAAATTCACCATATTATCCTTCAGTGATTGATAAGAGAGAGGAGGTTGTTGTTCAAGGCATTGATTCAGAGACTCAAGATGAGTCAAATTCAAAGGGAGATGAGGTGAGATTGGGTGTGGATATGGCCTCATCTACTACTCCAACTCACAGCACTCATTTACTACTCCAACTCATAGCAAGCCTAGATGGCTTACCTAGACATTACAAGAGGCAGAAGAGCATGTAAATGCACCCAGAGCTTCAATGTGGGCAAGCATTTCTCCTAGGATATATGTTAGTCATGTTTCTCTATTTTCCTCCATCAATGAGCCTTCACGTTATCTTCAGGAGAAGAGGTGTATTTCCTTGATAGAGGAGTGTGATGTTTATCAAATAGTGATTGATTCCAAGACAACACTAGATACAAATCTTCATGTGGCAGATTTGATGGAGTTGATAGGTGTTGGTATAAGCACTTTCTTGGTAAAGAGAAAGTGTTATCTTTCGAGGTTACTCTAAAAGTGTTTACACCATGTTTGAGGGTGCTTAATGAGATTTGGTGTACATTGTGTATGATTCATCCCCTAGATGGTTTGTGATGTATTTACACATGGAAGATGGTCTATGATGGACTTTCACATTGGATATGTCTTACTCATTGGTTACTTGACCTCAATTGGGTGTTTGTTTGCTATTATTCCCAAGGGAATTGAAGATCTTCTAACAACTCTGATGACCATGAGGAAATGTTTGTTTGCTTGAGAATTCCCTACTTAGGAGGAGGATCATTGTGCATATAAGAGGATGGAATTAGACCTTAGATAGCATGGTGTAGCTTAGATTCATATATAGAGCTTGGAGTTGGCTCAAGGATGCTTAGGTTGCAATAGTGTTCGTGCAAGGAGAGTGGACCTAGTGCAATATGGATTAGGAGGATTGATGGAACCTTTGTAGTCATGTAGGAGGAGCATTGGACACACCTTGTGGAGTGCCCTTACATTTGGAGCCTACATGTGTACTAGTGGACTGTAATGCTCCACATGTGTGAGCCTACATGTGTTATTGTAAGTTGTTTGTAAAAGCATAGGCCCGCATATGTATTGATGGCCTCCCTTACCTCTCATATATATAGATGAAAGAGAGAGTCATTTCATAATCATCATTGTATTATTTACTTTGTACTTGTCTTTATGGAGGAAGTCATTAAGATTCATAAGGAAGCCTTAGGGGACGTTATGAAGTATAGAGAAGACATCTTGGTTGGAGCATGATCCTTATGAGATACTAATATTTACTCATGTGAAAAAGACGTTAGAATGATCATTCATTCACTCACCATTCATGTTCATATTGTGGTAGATATGTGACTGGAGGAGTGCACTAGTCATCCTCTCTCTTATATCTTATTCTTAGAGTCGTTAAGGTTTCTTGATCTTATAAGAGTATCTTGAAGACTAGTGCTAGGGTTTAATCCCTTGGAGAATAGGATATTAGGGTGTTGAGATAAAACCCTAGGATTTACTTGGTGAAGAATAAGAGGAGGAGGAGATGTCTTGCCTTGGAGGACATGCTTGAGTGATTCATTCTTTTCAGAGTTCCTTGGTTGAGCTAGGGTTTTTCTTGGTTTTCTCAAGCCTAAGGTTTTGGAGGGCTAGTGGATTGTACTAGCCTTGTGATAAGGCTATGTTATGTACATGAACTTCATCTTATGTATATTAATGAAGTTTTCAGTTGTTCAATACTTGTGTAAATTGCATGTTTGATTCTCAAACATTTATGCTCTTAATGGTTTGTAATTTCCAATTATATGTCTTGTTGTTTTAACATAAGTTAAGGGTGATTATGTTCATTGATTTAACATTGTAATTGAAGAATATAAGGGTTGTTTTTTGTAGTATTTACAAATGTAAATAAGTGCTTTTTTATCTATTTTATCCATGATATGATTGCCCTAAAGGGCATAAACTTATCATAACACCTTGGTGTATTTTCTCTTGGATTGCCTAGAAGTCTGGGGTTGTTCAGGATTGAAATATTGTCCATTGTTGATGCTTTTTATTTATATTTTATAATATCTATAAGGATGAAAATTCACATGGTTAAGATCTAAGAAACCTCTAGTATCGAAGTGAAATTTCTTAATTCTAGAAGAAATCTCAATTCACAAATTTTCCACATGGAGTCAGAGCATTTCAAAAAATTCCATGCGACACTAACCCTAGCATAGGAGTCTCATTTGACTAGACCTTAAACAATTTGTTTGAAATATATCAGAGAGAATCTCCTCCAATTGGTTTATATGCCACTACTCTCGATGGTGAAACCATCAATTATATGGCCTAGTTGTCACAGTGGCATGGGATTTGAGCCTGGGAAGATATTTTCCATGTCTTGATGTAGTAATGTGGTTGGTAAAGCCAACTAATACCAAGGAACAAATTATTTATCATGAAAATGGAAAAACTATTGGCTCATACATGCCCCACACCCTGAAGACGATATAGAAATTGTTTGTAGTGCAAACCATGCTAGACAAAGACTTAATGCAAGAATTCACCAATAAACACAATCCGATCAAGGTGGTTGAGACTTGGTGGGATGTTAAGAAGATGTCCCATGAACACCCTTCCAATGTTTATCTCACTAAATAAATGATGTTAATTTTATAATTCCATTGCCTAGATCAATTATTTCGTTGTGATTTCCTTGCTGAAAATTAAAAATTGTAGCTCACAGAATAAAATACACTAATTGTAATAATTAATTGGAAGTAAATAGCGGAAGAAAATGAAACCAAATACGCAGAAAATTGTATTCCCTTCAAAATTAGTGTTTCATTAAAAAGACTCCAAGCTTACAAGGGATTCCAAAATAGGAAATTTTCCCACTAATAAAAGAGACAAAAATTACAGCAAAATATGACTGCCTGATTTATTTCTCATACTTCTTGAACTGCCCAGCACTCCTACACTTGCCCGTATGGACTTCCCGCAGCTCTGTAAGACTATTTGCGGCCTATACGGCCCCACCCACGCACTGTACAGCCTACCCGAGGCCTATTACATCCCTACCCACGTCCTATACGGTGTTGTTCGCGGCTATACGACCCCTCTGCTACTCTTGCTTGCTCTCTCCTCCTTTAGACGGAGCAAAAATCCTTCTTTGCTCTCTTTGTGAGTTATTGACTCTCAAACACTCACTTATGTTGCTACCTTGGATTCCTTTTATAACATTGAGTTGAATCCCTAACCCTAATCTCCAAAGTGATTGATGGTTGAGATTAGATCTCACCTCACTTGAGATCAACAGTTGAGATTAATTCTACATCACTAATGTATTTAATTACATTTTGTTAAACTTTTCATAAATCGATAATTAAAAAGTCCTTCACTTTAATAATTCATTTAATTAAAGTGAATTTCCAAAGTTCATGTAAGGTCCTTTGGATGACTTCCACACGTGTGAAACTAGAACTGTACAGAAGTACCTGTCTGAGCTAAAAACATCAACACTCCCTCTTAGCGAGGAAGGTATTCTACACCACTCCAAGTTTGTCCCTGTAGAATACAAAATTCCCTTTAACCAAGGATTTGGTCAGAATGTCTGCAACCTTCACATCTGTGGAGATACATTGAAGCTTGAATTCTCCCTTCTAAATCATATTTCGGATGAATTGATACCTGATCTCAATATGATTGGACCTGTCATGGAATACTATATTCTTAGAGAGTTTGATACAACTATGATTATCACAACATATCACCATAGTATCCAACTCCAAATCAAATAATCATGTAAGCAATTTACGAAGCCAAATAGCTTCACAACTTGTCATACTCGCTACCATATACTCTACCTATGTTAAACTAAGTGCTACATAAGTCTACTTCTTGTTTAACCATGTTATCATTGTTGATTCCAAGTTGAAGCAGCACCCTAAGGTGCTCTTCCTATCTATTGCACTCCCAATCTAAGTCTGTATATCCCTACAGCCTCACTCTGTCACCTCCAAGATACCTCATACCATACTCCATTGTACCTTGCAAGTACTTGAGCACATGCTTCATTGTTACCCAATGAACCTTCCTTGGCTCTACCATGAACTGGCTCAAAGTGTTCACATCAAAACATATATCGGGCTAGGTGTTGACCAAATACATCAAGGATCATATCAGTTGTATGTACAACCTAGGATCCACCAACTCTAAATCTAAATTTACAACCTTATTCATGTTGGTGATCATAGGTGTATCCATCGGTCTACAATCCTCCATCTCGAATCTCTTCAGGATCTCCACTATGTACTTCCCTTGACTAAGGAAGATTTATCTTGATCTATGTTATACCTCTAACCCAAAGAAGTAATGCATCAAGCCAATGTCCTTCATTTCAAACTCTATATCCAAATATACTTTGCACCCTACTATAAGATCTTATGCACATGTGAGAAACAAGGCATCTATGTAGAGGACCAAGATGAGTGGATCAATCCCAACAAGTATGAAGTACAAGTTAGGATTTGCCTCACTCTTGGTGAAGTCCATGCTCTGCAAGTATCCGCCAATCCTGGAATACCATGCCCTAGGTGTCTTCTTGAGTCTGCACAAAGCTTTCTTAAGCCTACACACATGAAATTCCCTCCCATGTACCTCAAATCCCTAAGGTTTCTCTATGTATACTTCCTCCTCAAATATCTCATTGAGGAATGTTGTCTTTACATCCATCTAGTGAATCTTCCACCTCATAACTGAGGCAATGAATATAATAGCTCAAATGGAAGCATATCTGGTGACTGGAGAAAATGTCTCCTCATAGACCACTCCCTCTTTCTGGTAGAACCCTCTCACCACAAACATCGTCGTAAACTTCTCAATATTTCCATATGCAACATGATTAATTTTGAAGAGCCACCTGGAACTCACCACTGACTTCCCCTCCGATATTGACTCTATATCCCACACATCATTCTTCGTGATGGAGTTGTACTCCTCCGCCATGGAATCCCACAAAACCTATTGATCTATTGCTTCCTCAAAATCAGAAGGCTCAACATCAATGATACTACTCATAAGTGTCAAATAGTAGGGAAACTTTCTCGGAGGCTTACTCTCCCTAAATGTAATCTTAGAGTTGGAACACTGAGAGGGGGGTGGGGGGTGAATTAGTATGAGCACTTTTACCACTTTTAACCACAATATATAAACTTCATTCTTATTAGCAGTATATCATCAATGTATCATCTATGAATGCATTCAATATATCATGAGCATATAAACATAAGCAGCCTCGCACTCAACTACACAGTGCACCAGGATTTACGTGGAAACCCAAATCATAGAAAATCATAGAATGTTTTATTATATATAAAAAGAATACATTCATTGGAAGCACCAACTTCTCAATTCTCCAGTTACAACTAGAAGAAGACTACGACCCCCTATTTACCGGTTCCAACCTGAAGGAAGATACAACTCCCTGAATTCTATGGCTCCAACCAAAAGGAGGCCACAACCCCTCGATTCTCAAGCTCCAGCCTAAAAGAAGCTACAAATCCCTGATTCTTCGGCTCCAACCGGAAGGAGGCTACAACCCCCTTTCCTTGCCCTATCCTGCCACCATGAAATATAAGTGTAGACCAAACTGTCACTACCAAAATCACTGCCATTATCAACCTGTCATTGTATCCAACCTGTCCAACCTGTCATTGTCACCAAGACCAGATCCACGATCACCAAGAGCACCTCTCAACTAGATGCTCAACATGACCAACCCATGTACATCACCCTATACCAACCATGCATCAACTATGCACATCAACATGTACCATACGATGTACATCAACATATATCAACCATGCATCAACACATGTACCAAATTGTGCATCAACCATGTATCAAAATTTGTACCAAAATGTGCATCAAAAATGCACCATATCATGCATCAAACATGTACCATACCATCAACCATGTACCAACATGTACCATGAGATGTGTCTCAACCATATACCATATCACTCATGATATGTCTCAATCATCCCATGCACCATGTACCATAAGATATCAACAATGAAGTGTTTCAACAAGGTACTCAAGCATGTACCAGGATCACCAGCATATGCCTCTAACCATATACCATATCATCACAATACCAATATATCAATATAATCAAGATGTGTTTCTAATCAATGTATCATAACTTCACCAAGGTGTACCTCAACATGTACCAACATCACCAAGACATGCACCTCATACATGTACCAAGAATATGCCTCACACCATGTACCAAAGATGTGCCGCAAACATATACCAATGCCTCAACAATATACCAAAGGCAACACCATCAACATGTAACCAAGATGCACCTCAAACCATGTGCCTCGAGCATGTGCCAACATCCATAAACCACATACCAAGAGATACCATCAAACATGTGTCATATCACTCATATACCATACAACAAACTGTATGCCAAGTATTCAAGATGTGCCTCTAACAATGTATCAAACCATCACCAAGGTGTACCATGCACATTCACTACCATGACATGCCTCAAGCATTACCATAACAACATAAGCATAAGCCTTAAAACTAACACATAAACATACCTTTGATTATATAGACACCCTGTTGTATTAGATAACAGATGAATAAACTAATATGGGCATCAACAACATGGTACAAGCATCACTTCTCAACCTTTCACAAGCCTTTTCACATATCTGTGACCTTCTCCTATACTTCTCATGGATATCCATGCTTCCCTTCACTACAACTCACATACATCCGTGCTCTGCTGACCTGTAACCCGAGGATGACCTCAAAAACTAAGGTTACCAGTTTTCTACAACTACGAGACTTTTTCCTTGGACCTTCCTTCGCAACCTCTGATCCAGATTTATGAGCGGAATGAAATGAAACATAGATATATAACATTAACATAGATATACAGAGATAAATAGTAGAGATAAAGTGAAACTTAACTTCTATTCAATAAAGAAATATATTGAAATTGTAAAATGCAGAATGAAACAATCTTGCTTGAATGGTGGTAGCTAATCTCTTAGAAGAGATATGGCAGCTATGTGCATTCGCCTAAGCACATTACAACGAGGCCTCCAGGCCTTTTTAGCATCAAGAAGTAATAAGAAAACCCTAGACATCAAAAAACCTAACCCTAGGAGATGAAGTGTCAAAATTCATGTAGGCCCTGATGGGGTAAGTTGGTACATCAACTTCTCGGGGTCATCACTTTTGCATACGATCTTTGTTTTAGGCGCACGATAACCCGTTGGGAAGGTCTATCCGAGGACTACACATTTTTCTGTCACACTTTAACTCCAACTACAATGTGACTGTGGCAGACCCAAAAAACATTGTTTAGGGCCTCAAAACAACCTCAGAAGTTTAGGACCCGAAAATCTAGAAAATAAACTGCCAAGATGAAAACTGTATGTGAGACAGTTAGAAGAGGTGGGTGGAAACCAATATCTACCTATATCAATCCTCCCACATTAGGAAGCAATGGTCTCCATTGCGTTGAGTTCCCCCATCAGATGCAGAAATTTATGCTAAATTTGGCCCTAGGTGAGCCACTTTCCTTGGTATAGGAGTTGCCTCGCTTTGACAACACGATAAAGCTGAAGCTTTTGTTGGCGAGTACCCTTGACCTATGTGTCCACGATCTGATCAATGGATGCATGTTCCATGTAGTCATGGTTGATATTTTTCAGTGTCAATTGTTATGCTATCTCTGAGGTGTCCAATAATGGTGGAAAATATGGTCGAAGGAGGTCCACATTAAACACTAGGTGCAAGCCAAGGGGGGAATGTTGAGCTCAAAATCATTGTCACCCACAGCTTTGGTGATGGTGTAAGGTCCATAGCGAAGTGGACGAAGCTTCTGACGGGGTCCTATAAGGCGTTCTTTCTGCAAATGCAACCAAACTTTATCGTCCACCTAAAACTTGTGGTTCACCCGGTGTTGATCATGGCGTTGCTTGTACTTGACATTGGACTTCTGTAAAATACCCTGAACATGTTGGCGGATGTGTTGGATTCATTCAATGAATCAGGTGGCTTTGTCAACTTCGGTTATAGCATGGAATGAGTCTGCCTGTGTGGACGCAAGGGGTAGTGCAATATCCATGGGACCCAATGGTTGAAATCCCAATGCCACATGAAAAGGGTGGTGGTCGGTTGAGTTATGTATGGCTCTATTGTCACTGTGTTGAACATAGGGAAGACTTTCATCCCATGTGCGTGGATGCTTGGAATTGTACATGCATAAGATATGCATGATCATCTTGTTGATGACATCGATTTGGCCATCTGTTTGGGGGCGGAAGGCCATGGATTTGGTGATCTTGGTGTCCAGCCGTAACCAGAGGCTCAACCAAAATGTACTAAGGAATCGGTTGTCCCGATCTGAGACGATGGTCTGTGGTATCCCAAAATGTAACCACACTCGTTCGAAGAAAAGCTTGGCAGTGGCCTCCACTGTGATGCTCTTCTTGCAAGCACCCAGAATCACCATCTTGGAAAATCGATCAAAAGTAAGAAATACAATACGAAATGAGGTCAAAACTCTTATAGTTTTGTGGTCAAACATTCTTCCATGGCAACCTGGAACTAACACAAGAGATTTCTCCTAAAGGAGATGTTAGTTTGTATCAAGCAAATGATTACATTAAGCATTTATCTCAATATGCTCACATGCTACCAGGTATAGTACTTTTCAAAGACTAGTTATCAACTTGTCATGTGCAACTTTGAATCTTATCAACTTAATTAATCAAACCTGGAACCTAGAGCCTTGTCCTCAAGAATGAGTGTGTTGCTTTTCTTCCAAGTCTTCTTCACTCAAGATGAGGAGTGCTTTCTTCAACCTGTCTTCTTGTACTAAGACAATATACTATCTTGACAGAAGGTTGGGTTACAGAATAAACTCTATGATCTCAACTTTAATCCATCTAATACCTTGACTTTAATTATGATCAAAGGTTAGTATGATGGGCATAGCTACAACATGCAACACTGATCAAAATAATGTCATAACAAATAGATGCATATCTGAATAATCACACCTGGGTTGCATAATTCCTCTGAATGTGTTGGATCTATGGCATGAGATCCCTTCTCCTACAAATACCATTTAAAGCTTAACAATTTAAACATATGTGAGTACATACCTCTGATAGCATTTGCAGGTAGTCGCACCATCTGGTAGCAGCGGTAATGATCAACAACTCTTAAAAACTTCAAGTGTGACTGCAACTGGTACTACGGCTGATACTTCAACTAATATTGCAACTGCAATTGATACTGCAACTGCAACTTAGGGTTTTATGAGGAAACCCTAATTTTTCAAACTTCAAATTTTGAAATTCTGATCCAGGGGATAGATGCGCTGAGCTGAGGTGAG
>JASDQU010816787.1:48535-59733 GCA_032191745.1 Picea mariana
CTCAAGGAGGATATTCGGGCCCATGTCCTCATGGCTCGACCCTCAACTTGGGTGGAAGCTACTAAAATAGCTAAAGAAGCACAACAGGTTGTATCATCTCAAAACCGAAAACCCTCCTTTATCCTTCACCTTAAACCCGTCACTCCCACTACTCCCTCCTCCCCATTAAAGATCCAAAAATTGACCAGGGATGAAATGGCTGAACGTCAACTCAAAGGCCTTTGTTATAATTGTGATGAAAAATATTTCCCGGGCCACAAGTGTAAGGAACAAAATCTTTTTATGGCCATCTCAGAGGATATTTTGGAAGAGGATGTTGAAACTCCTCTTGTGTCTAAGTCACCTGAAATCACTGACATAACCCCTCCCTCAGACCCTCCCGAAGTAGAACCTGTCATTTCCCTCAATGCTCTCACTGGCTTTTTAGCTTCCCAAACCCTCAAGTTAATCGGTTACATCAAGCATCGGAAGGTCTTCATTCTGGTTGATAGTGGAAGCACCCATAATTTTATTAATCACCACATTGCCCAAAAAACTCATTGCTACATCCATGATGTCAACAATTTCCAAATCATGATTGCCAATGGTGGTTCCATGAAATGTGGAGGGAATTGTGAAAATGTGCGTCTCCAAATCGGTGACTACCACCTAAAATCCCATATGTTTGCTATCGACATGGGTGGTTGTGACATTGTGTTGGGTGTCGACTGGATAAGAACTTTGGGTCCGATTCTCATGGATTTTAAGGCATTAACCATGCAATTCGACCAGGAAGGCCACCAATATAAATTCCAAGGCATCATTGTTGGTTCACCTGAGGTCATTAGTTCCCATCGCATGGAAAATTTGCTCAAAAAAGGTCATTCTGGTGTCATTGCCCAACTCCATTCCATCCAAGCAATAGAGACACCCCCAGTGCCGCATGACCTCCAAGCTCTCCTTTCTAAACATCAAATGGGGTATCTTGCAAACTTTGCAGTCTCAAGAAAAATCTATTCTTCCTTTCTACAACCCCATTCTACTATGGATTGTAAGGCATTGTCTATTCCCTCTTCATCCCTGCTTCCATGTGAAAAGCATCAAAATTTTTTAAGGTTTACTCACTTCCATTATCTAAACAAAGCACTTTGATATTCTTCTATGTCTAATTTCCACAAAGGGATTAAACCATGTAAACTTACTAAACACTTTATCCTTAGTCTTCATAAAATAAATACAGGCTTCCATGAGGGATCATCAATAAAAGTAACATAATACACACTACCTTTCAAATAATAAGAGGGCATAGGTCCACACATGTCCAAATGGATCAACTTGAGAATCTCTCTCTATCTCTTCTCACTACTTGGAAAAGCAACCTTGGCATGCTTGTCAAAGTGCACATCCCTTGCATATGCATTCCTTCTCTAAATTGAAGTCCAACAATCCCTTAACCAATTTCTTCAAAAGGAGAGGTTCTACATGATCTAAGTGACCAAAGTGTATATTTCAAAGTACATAGTGTGTCACTACTATGCATGAGAGCACCATGCTTCAGTAGATCTACTTGCAATCTATAAATACTACAAAATCGAACCCATTTGGAAACAACATTAGTTCAATCTCTGATGATGAAACATCAAACTTAGCCACACAATACAAATTTTTCATGGAAGAAATTGAAAGAAGCTTCCTTGTCAAACCAAGATCAAACAAAATATCATTCAACTAAAAAACATCACATCATGTAATCCAAAAGGGAATGGAGTACAATCCTTTCATGAGATAAGTGGCATCATCACCCAACTCCATGCCCATTTCTCCCTCTTTCCCCTAAAACCTGCTAAAGAGTTTCATGTTATAATTCATATGTCTTGATGCCCTATTGTTCACATACCACCCAACACCTGACACAATATTGCTAGATAAATAGGAGATCGAGGAGAAGGCAGTCTCAAGCTTGAATGCTAATTCATCAACTCCATGTACAATGTATGCACTACCTACAATATGTCTTCTAATTGGCCTTCCCTTTCTTCTTTGGACATGGTTGGCATAATGTCCCTTCAAGTGACACCTAAAACACTTCACCTAACACGATGTTGCTAGATAATCAAGACACCTGGGAGAAGGTAGTCTAAATACTGAATGTTAACTCATCCACTCTAGGTATAGTATATGCACTCCCTACAAGTTTTGGACTACTTGGCCTTCCCTTTATTCTTCTCTGGACATTGGATGGCATAACGTTTCTTCAGGTGATACCTGAAACACTTCACATGACTCAAATCCTTTGTATATTGGTTTGATTCTCCCTTCTTACCCTTCCTATGTCCTTGCTTATTTCCCTTCCTCATCCTCTTGATGAGGACTAGGTCTTATACCTCACTTTATATCATTAAATTGGGTTTTAACATTGTATCTCCATGTACATGAAGTCATCCCAAAGTTTCTCAAAACATGGTAATTCTCACAATCATAAATTGTGGAAATTTTAAAATATGGCAATAAATGCAAAACAGAAATTTCACCTCTAACCTAGAGATTTCCGATATCTTAACCCTATGAATTTTCAACCTTAGGGTTTCTATGAAATACAAATAAAATAGAAACAATAGTGGACTTTGTTTCAACTCTTAACAACCTCAATCATCTAGGAAATCCAAGAGAAAAGATACCAATGTGTTCCAATAAGATTCATCCCTCTAGGGAAATCTTATCATGTATATAACAAATCTAAAAACATTTACAATTATAAAAACAACGATAAATATGCCCATATATTCTTGAATTGTGATGTTAAATCACTTAACACATTCACCCTTCACATATGTCAAATCAGCTAGACATATAGCACTGAAAATTACAAACCATGAAGAATATAGATGGTTGAAAATCAAATTTACAATTTACACAAGTATTGGACAGCTGAAAATTCCATTAATATGCATTAAGATGAAGTTCATGAAGTTAATATGTCTTTGGTTATAAACAAAACTTCTCAATTAAGTAAACTTGCACAAAAATAGTTCTATTACAAAATTCATAAAAATCTTTCTCTCAAAACCATCGACCATTTGCACGAGGTCGATCTCCCTATTTATAAAGAATCACTAAGCTAAAAATAATTGATAAAAGTTGTGTTAAGTAAAACAAAAATGACACGTGGAAAACTTTATCTCCTCATTCTCTTGATATCATCCAATTTTTTACTGGAATGGATGATTTCTTTCATACTCTGCCCACTTGAAGAAAAGGTCTCTGCATGCGTTTGCATAGGGAAACCTATGCTGATCCATTGGTACAGAGAAGACTTCATTTATCTCCACTCCTCATTCTCTATACCTGATGAGCTTGACACTTAAGCATTGTAGGACTATGAGAGCTTTGATTGGGTGTTCCATGAACTTCTTTACTTGACTTGGAGTCATACTTGAAATCTGTGAGATCTATGCCTCCCATGTCGAGTCCTACTCTACATGTCATTTGACTATGTCATGCAAATTAGAGAAATTTTCTGGTGGACCAAACTCTAGTAGGTCAATGTTTTCCATCTCTCGATTAATATTCTCCCAAATTTTCTCACACTCTCCCCACATTGCATGTATCTTCCGCTGAGGTTCCTGGACCATGCTTACCCAGTATTCAGTTGCCTTATTGATTCGGGAGATTTTGCTATCCATCAGTACTCAGATGTCATCCTATTCCGAGTATCGACCTTTCTGTACTGCATTGATATAGTCAATCTGCTCTAAGGCCTGATGTGCCTTTTCATACCATTTCTGCCCGTCTTTACAAGTTTCCATCCCCATGAGGGTATTCTCTTGAAAATCGATGATGCATGTGGTGAAGATATTTATTTTTCTTGTGAATTGCGCATGTGTTTCTCTGAACTCGCTCCTCGGGAATACTACTGCCTGCGTCAAATCCTGGTAATACTTCACTAGATGGCGCAAATGATCTAGCTCATTTTTTGCGGCTGCTAATTCCTTTTCATTATGTCCAGCATTGCATCAGTTATAGTCATTCCCACCATGATCAAATCATTTGTCTTGTCATTTTCTGTGTTGAGAAGTGTTTATTCTGTGGTGATGAGGAGTTTTCTATCAAGTGTGAGCCTCCTTATCTTGGTTGTCCTTCTCATCGCAGCTTTTATCTTTCTATCATAAGGGATCGCTTGTATATCGATGACCTCATCCACTGGCTCAAGAATCTGTTGATTTTCCCCAGGTCAGAGTGTTTCTGAGGCTTCCTGTCGCATATAGATGTTCTATGACCAACTCTTGTAGTTCTTTAGCAGGGGGAACTTCTATATGTTCTAGTGACTCGGCCTCTTGCTGGGGTTCGTCGTCTTGTGGAGTCTTGGATTTATATGGGGATAGGGGAAAAGGATCTGCATTTACATGAGGGTCACTTATTGAGATGTTGATTTCTGATCGTTGTTTTTCTTCTTCCTATTCACCAAAGCCCAACTCATCCTTGGATTTGTCCTTCTTAGGATAAATTCTTGATTGGTCGAGAAATCCAATGTCCAGAATGCTTCAGGCCTTATTTTCTCCTTCTTCAAGAATTGACGTCAAATCTTTGGGAGTTGGAGCAGATGTTTCCTCTGGATCTCCCTCCTTCATGATTAGTACTAGGGTTATGAGCGAAACCCATGAGCTTTCCTCATCGTCATATATGGTAATTAGGTCTATGAGGCCATTAGGAACATCTGTCCCACTTGATGTTCTTGTTCCCCCCAGCTACGTTGTAGCAGCAACTAACGACCTTGTCTGTTGTGACATAATGCTTGGGTTTTCTGGATGAGCGGTCTCCTCTAATGGAGTTGTCTCTGAGCCATTTAGCTCTTATCAGAGATTGATTGTGTCAACTGGGATGACCCTTAAGGGTTCTTTCAAAGGGTTAAGCTAGGGGTCATTTTCTAACCTTTGTATGACTCTTTGGGCTTATTCTAGCAATAGCATTCCTCTCCTATGTGCCTCTATGGCTTCTACTGCTCTGTTTTATTCCATAACCCTGAGGGATTCTTGAGCTGATTATTCTATCATTTCAGCCTGCTCATCCATTGTCATCTCTTTAAATCTCTTCATATTGGGTTTATCCTTTCTCTGGAGCACCTCCTCCTAGTCTTGAGCACCCTATGTAAATATTTTGTCTCCAAACTTATCATGGGAATATGACCAGCAAGAAGATACCTGTGACGCATGCTGGGGTACTAGGCCCCTTGGGTCATGTTTGTGAAATAGTCATGTGGGTAATCTATACTCCAACTGGCTCAAACCCTTGTGTTTCTCTTTTGGAGTATATTTTACCATGTAAAATCCTATATGAAATCCATAGCGTATGAACGCTCTCTTTTTGTTCTTTACTAGAGTGGCATTATAGCCTTGCGGAATGGTTCGATAACATATTTCTCCCACAATGAGTCGGTTCGGGACATGAGTGGGGAGTAAATGTGGCACACCAGTGGCCCCAAACACTCTGATATAGGTGGTGTTTTCTTCCAGGTACCAATGGCCTACTTTTGAAATCATTTTCTTGGTTGTTGTCATAAGCCTTAGGCATTCTTCTTAAAAAAAAATGAAATATACTCGAGCTATAATTTCATCGCATATGAGGGCGTAATATTTCTTGTACTTGTTCTCCCATAGAATGTTGAAATAGACATGCACGGGTAGCTCTACGACATGCCAGCTCAGATTCATTCCCGAGAAGATGTTCCTTGCGTAGATCACGTCCAATAAGTATGACTCCATGTGAAAAGCTTGTGTTTCTCCATCCTTTGGTGTCTGGGCTTGCAATATTTTGCTGCTCAATTGTTTCAAAATGATCACTCCCCAGTTGAAGATGCTACCATAGATTGCCACAATGTATGCCAGGGGTATCCATTCTTTCGAAAACTTGACGCAATCCCTTTCCCTGTATAATCAGTAGATCAAAGCCATCAAATAAATATATGGCTCTCCGATATTGGTCATACCGTACCAGCCGTTTCTCATGTTTGTAAACTTCTTATTTTCTTTCCACCATGAGGCCATCAACCTGCTAGTGTCATGGAACTCATAAAATTTTACCACAAAATCAGTATTTAATCTTTCCTCCGGGTCTCTGAGTTTGTAGTATTTGTGGACCTCTATTGGGAGAAAAACTCCAACACGCCTGCCATTTTCATCATTGACCATGCATTTTTTCGCATATCTATGGTCAATTATCCACCCCAGGGTCTCAATGCAAGGCAAGAACAGGGTTCGGCAGGCTACCATGTGCAAGCATGATCACCGAATGTTTGGGAATACTTGGTCATCGAGCATTCTAATGTCTGGGTCACTATGTGGTATAAACTCTGGGTAATCTTCCTGGTTTATTATGTTAAACAAATCTCCCCAATGCGGGAGCACCACTTTTGATCCAGTGCTTGCTTCTATTTCGTTGAATGCGGGAGGCTGGGAAAATGCCCTTTTGGTAGACGTGCGGACGACTGGTTCCACTTTAGTGGAAAAATAAAGTTGTCTAGCAGTGTCGAGTGAAGATCCTTCACCGACCTCTGCTTCTTTCTGTTTTGGTGCTCTTGGCGAGTGCCTGGTCGTTAGCTTCCTTGGAGGCATTTTTTCTGCAAAAAGAACATAATGAGATACTGACTTGCAAAAATGATACTGAAATATAGACAATTGCAACTGTCGAAATGATACAGACGATTCATACCTCCTCTTCACACAATATTAACTTGGTTTAAAATTCTAAAAATAAATTATGAGCTCTTGAAACGCTCTCTCACTCCTTCAACTACTCCAAGAATGAAAGACTTGTGTACAGAATGTTGCATTCGAATTTTTCTTTACAATTTAAACATAGAGCATAATTACCTGTTCACGTCATTTCTTGAATTCAGGGCGTAAATGTGGTCTGCACAATCCATCACCAAGATCTTAATCATGATCGAGATTAAATGCAATCGCAGGCTGGCGGCGCAGGAGTGGGGTACATCGTAGTTCATCGACGCTTTCAAACTCCTATTATTTGGTCGGCGCATAGGATAGTAATGTGTGTTGATCAAAAGCATTAATTGGCCTATTTAATAACAAAAATTTGATCTTATTTTTCGTTGAAGGTGTCCCATCATACTGTCGATGTCCTATCATTCCATCGGTTTAAACAAGTGGATCGGTGTCAAAATTTTCTTAGACAATGTTTGTTAATACCTTTGTTAGTGAAAGCTCTGATGTCGACCTAGACTGTCGTACAATGATGACGTGGAAATTCTAACCTGGAAGGGTGACCATGACATGTGGTGTTTGATTTTGGCTCCTCTGTTTAAAAGTTTCTTCGGAATCGGGGATTTTCTTTAGATGTGTCCCTAAGAACCTCAGCCTATCATGTTGATGTCGACGACAGGTTGAGGATTGGTGATCGGTGAGTCTCTATAGTCATTATTTTGTGATTTCATCCCTCGGAGTTCGTCGATGCCAAAAATGTATTACCGATCGGCGATTGGTAATCGGCATTGTGTCAAAGTAAAAAATTTCACAGTTTAAGGTTTTCTTCATATATCACCGGCCCCGAACAATGTATCGACGATCGGTGATCGGAGGTTCATTAGGTGTGTCGATGTTAATGTTTTCCTTTTCGTACTTCCCTGATGTCGATGGTTTATCGATGAGATTTTGACAACTTCTTTGCAAGATATAATCAGTGATCAATGCACCCACTCTTCCATTCTCTCAATGCCAATGATACATCGACGATCATTTCTTTTCATTGTCGTGTGGTCAATTTTACTGCGCAAATCGCATCGATGCCAATAATAAGTGCATGGCTCAAAACTTTAGTTGTGTATACTTAGTTAAAAATTCCAAGTCTACTTTAGAAGAGAAGTCAATCTATTCAACAAATCCAAACCAATCCAACTATGATCGATGATAAAACATAGCAATAGAAAACTTATTGATCTCAACACAATTGACTCAATTCAAAAAAAAAAAATTGCATAAAAAAAATAAAAACAAAGTGGTACACAAAAGAGAAAATTTTAGGGTGTGTCTAGCGCTCAACACTATTTTAATTGATTCAGGAGCTAGTCATAGTTATCTAGAGCCTAAAATCATGGAAAGATTTAAATTGTTAAGAAGAAAGCTTGGAAAACCTTGGTTAGTGCAGCTAGATACATGAGCTAAAAGGAAAATTAATGAGATGGTTAAAGCATGTCCAATGGACATGAATGCATTGGGAACAAGAGAAGATTTGAATATCATACCTTTGGGCTCATATGATTGTCTCATTGTTATGGATTGGTTGGTCAAGCATCATGTTATCCTATATTGTTATAATAAGTCCTTTACTTTCTTATATGAGAAAGGGAAATTGAGGACAGTTCGGGGAATTATGTTAAAAAATGGGTGTGCTCGTTTAACCATAGACAATATATCAATGTTGTCACCCAACCATAGGCATATATGCTACCCCCCTAGCACCTTAAACTTGACAGATAGAATACTTTTGGTAGTAGATCAATAGCCAACCAAGGCTAGCGCACCAAGAAAGGATAACCAAAGACCAAGCAGAAAGTCCATACCGATAACCCAAGACAATATCACTACTACAGCAGTTGTAGTTCTCCTTCACTCATGCGCACGTCTTGTCCTTATGCAGTCGTGAGTGAGTGAGTGACAAATGAGATCTATCACCCTCTATTATACTGCTCCATCTTAATTGACTGGGTTGACTTCTCTTCCTGGGGGATAATAACTCGATATTAATTATTCTATTAATTCGACTTGTCTTCTTGGTTTATTATGCAAGGCTTTAGGGTTTCTCTTGCTTCCTAGAATATTATAGTCTCATCAAAGGTTACAAATGGAGGTTAATACCTCCCGCAACTACCATAATATCAACACTCCCTCCTATATAGGGAGTTATTAAAGGAAATGGTCTTGATCACAAATATACCATTCAACAGGTAGCATCATCATAGCCACACAGGCTATCCCATGATCAAATTACGAGCACCATCATCACTATCCAACTAGATAGTCTCCATGGAAATCAGAACAATTTCATCCAATAGAACACAACTATGTTTATTCATAGTAGTATACAACTACTATCCAATGGTACACAACCACTATCAGTAGCACACTCCTACTAACCAGTGACACACATTTACTATTAGTGGATCACATCCACCACAATACCATACAACTATTTTCCAGAGACATATAGTCTTTGCAAAAATCACATCATCTGCATAAACAATATCATGATACAAACTGAGTCATCTAGGCCATTCTTCCACTCACATATATTAGATCTGGAAGAGCATCTACCCTCAGAAAGTAAAATATAATCCATGGGCTATCTGGACTATTCTTCCCAAGCATAGAAGAATAATTGTCCCTGATTTATGATCCTAGACCATTCACCTAACTAGGCCATTCCTCTGGCACTAATCATAGTGCAACCTAGAGAGAAGGAATCTACCATAGGGAATGCATGTCCTTGATTGTTGAACCTAGACCATTCACCTAACTGGGACATTCCTCCGGCACTAATCATAGTGCAACCTGGAGAGAATGAGTTTTCCATACCATTTCCTAAGGAAATGATTGTCCTGCACCAACCTCCAAAACGGACCATTCTTTGAAACTACTTACAACTTTGAACTTCGAAGGAATGACTACCCGGCGAGGTGGACCATTCTACTTGACCACTACTCAAAGTGACTGCCAAGAAGAATGAATGTCCTAGACCATTCCCCCACACTAGCCACAATGGAAATCACTCTCTATGGAACAACAAAAAATGACTACCCATGAATCAATAATATATATCAAAGATCCCTCCCAATCTAGGGACCATCTCTTCCCTTTCAGCTAAGGGAGTTATCTCCAGGAGCCCCATCTTGTCCCTTAAGTACGCAAACTTTATCCTGGACAAAGGCTTTGTCAAAATATATGCTACCTGCTCATCTATGGAGATATACTAGAGTTTCACTTCTCCTTCATGGACTTTATCAAGAATAAAGTATTATTTGATCTCAATATGTTTTGATCGATCATGAAACACTGGGTGTTTTGATAGCCTTATAAAACTTTGATTGTCACGGTATATTATGGTCGAATCTGGTACTTGATCAAATAATCCAGAAATAAGCTTCCTCAACCATATTGTTTCGGTACATGCTTCACATGCTGCAATATATTCTTCTTTTGTTGTGTTAAGCACAAAAAAAATTGTTTTCCTATTGGCCCATGATATCATAACAAATCCCAAACGGAAACACATCCCTAAAGTAATCCTTCTATCTTTTTCACTCCATGCCCAATATGAATCTGTGAATCCATGAAGTTATATATAATTGGATGAGGTGTATCTTAAAGAATAGTTTAGTGTCCCACAAATATATCTTGGAACATGGTTTGCAGCTATCCAGTGCTCATATTTGGGTTCCACCTGGAAATGGCTTAAAGTGTTTACAGCGAAGCAAATATCTGGTCGAGTATTTACTAGATACATCAATGACCCAATCAATTGTTGATATAGGGATGGGTATACTGGATTAGCATCTGAGTCTCTTACTTTTCTTATATTTGTGTTCATAGGAGTGGCCATGGATTTGCAATCCATCATTCCAAATTTTTAAAGAATCTTCACTGCATACTTTCCTTGTTCAAGGAATATTTCACCATGCTTCTGCCATACTTCTAGTGCCAAGTAATAGTGCATGAGACCAAGATCTTTATGTTCAACAACACATGTATTCCAATAGAGTACAAACACCTTCAGTAACCACTCACATAACCAGATCAAAGATCAACACATCGATGTTTTCATGTGGTAAAACCCCTATGGGGAAACATCCACGGCACCAGCCAACATGGCCACTTGGAGCAGTTTATTAATGCAAACAAAAATATTACAGAGAGATTTTACAAGAGAATTTCTCACAATCGATCATCGACAAACGACCCTCCATGTTCTTTAAATAGAGATCATGGACCAATTGGGTGTTAAGCCATAGATCAATGGTTGTTAAGATCAAGGAGAGTATGAACCATTGAATCACTCTATGTTGGGAACATATTGTGACCATCGGATTTCCTAACTACAAATGAAAACTAATGCATACTAAAGAAACACACTAGGAAACACACTTTTACCTAACGACACATTAGACCAAGTAGATCTTAACTAACTCCTAAGTGTCTAAATATCCTAACATC
>JASDQU010816787.1:59833-91309 GCA_032191745.1 Picea mariana
CTTGGACACATGAGTGAGAAGGGGATGCAAATACTTCACAAAATATTTTTTTTGCCAGATATTAAACAAATTGATTTGGATTTCTGTGAGCATTGTGCTTATGGAAAACAAAAGAGAGTTAGATTTCTCAGAGTCAGAAAATAAAAGAAGAGTGAAAGGTTAGAGCTTGTGCATACAGATGTATAGGGACTAGCTCATGTATCATCTCTTGGTGGCTCTCATTATTATGTTACTTTTGTTGATGATGCAACTAGAAAAACTTGGGTTTATTGCATTCGACAAAAATCCGATGTTTTTGATACTTTTAAGAAATGGAAAGCTTTGGTTGAGAATGAGACAGGAAAAAGGTTGAAGTGTTTCATATCAGACAATGGAGGTGAATATTGTAGCAAGGAGTTTGATGATTACTGTTCATACCATGGGATTCGTAGAGAGAAGACAGTTCTAGGAACACCATAGGAAAATGGTGTGTCAGAAAGGATGAACAGGACAATCATGGAGCATGCAAGGAGTATGAGATTGCATGCTGGTTTGCCCTTACAGTTATGGGTAGATGCTGTAGATATTGTTGTTTACGTAATAAACATAGGACATTCAATCTCTTTGGATGGTAGAATTCTAGAGGAGGCATGGATAGGTAAAAAGGTAAACTATTCATTTTTGAAGACTTTCGGTTGTGAATCATTTGTCCATATTGATAAAGAAAATAGAACAAAGATGGAGGAAAAATCCAATAAGTGTACCTTTATTGGATACAGTGTTAATGATTTTGGTTATCTCTTATGGGATTATGAAAATAACAAAATCATTAGGAGTAGAGATGTCATATTCAATGAGAAGGTCATGTACAAATATCAATTGCAGGGAAAGAAACATGAAAAATAAAAACCAGAATACACAGTTCTTGATGAGATCACTAGAAAATAAACTCCAAAGGTACCAGAAAATTAAAATGTACAACAACAGGATCAACAGGTACCTGAAACTCCTGCAAGTGTTGTTAGAATATCTACTAGGTTAAGTAGACCACCTGAACGATACTCTCCTTCATTGTTTATTTATTGTTGACTGATTCCGGTGAACCAGAATGTTATGAAGAGGCAATGCAGGTAGACACCAAAAATAAGTGGGAGCAATGAATGAAAGAGGAAATGGATTCCCTGGTAAATAACTAGACTTGGGGTTTGGTTCAGTTTCTTGCATGAAAAAGAACATTACAAAATAAATGGGTTTACAAGTTGAAGGAAGAAGATGGAGGCAAAAAGCGATACAAGGATATACTTGTTGTAAAGGGGTTTGCACAAAATAAAGGTATATATTTTGATGAGATATTTTCTCCTATTGTTAAAATGGCTTCAATTAGGACTATTTTAAGTCTTGTGGCAGTAGAAGATTTTCCTCTTGAACAATTAGATGTAAAAACAACTTTTCTCCATGGGGATTTGGAGGAAGAGATTTATATGCAACAACCACAAGGGTATGAGGTCAAAGGGAAGGAGAATTTGGTATGAAGGTTGAAGAAGAGCTTGTATGGCCTAAAGAAAGCTCCAAGGCAGTGACATTTGAAGTTTGACAGGTTTATGACATAACAAAGTTATAGTAGATGTCACTCTGATCACTGTATTTATTTTAAAAGGCTAGAAAATGGAATCTATATTATTTTGCTATTGTATGTAGATGACATGCTTGTTGTAGGGTCTAATATGCATGATATAAATGTGCTCAAGAATAAATTAGCTAATTCATTTGCGATGAAGGATTTGGGTGTTGCAAATAAAATCCTTGGTATGAGAATAACAAGAGACAAGAAAAATCACAAATTGGCATTGTCTCAGGGTGAGTACATAGAGAAGGTGTTGGAAGGTTTAGAATGCAGAATGTAAAACCAGTTAGTACACCTTTGGCCAACCATTTCAAATTAACTAAGGAAATGTGTCCCAAGACACATGAGGAGATAAAATACATGTCTAGGGTGCCTTATTCATCAGTAGTTGGCAGCTTGATGTATGCGATGGTTTGCATAAGACCAGATATTGCACATGCAATGGGAGTTGTGAGCAGGTATATGAACAATCCAGGGAAAGAACATTGGGAGGAATTAAAGTGGATTCTCAGGTATTTGGGAGGTACTACTACTCATGCATTATGTTTTGTAGGTTCAAACACTGTTCTACAAGGATATGTTGATTCAAATATGGTAGGTGATAAAGATAGCAAGAGGAGAACCACAAGGTATGTTTTTTCTATAGGTGGAACATCAATAAGTTGGATTTTGAAACTGCAAAAGGTTGTTGCACTTTCAACAATAGAGACAGAGTATGTTGCTGCTACAGAGGCTAGTAAAGAAATGATTTGGTTAGATAGGTTTATGGAGGAATTGGGAAAGAAGCAGAAGAATAACAGGTTGTACTGTGACAATGAGAGTGCCATTCGTCTTGCAAAGAACTCAACCTTACATTCAAAGACTAAGAATATACAGCTTAGGTACCATTTCATATGATCCATATTTGAATATGGACATTTGAAGTTGGAAAAGATACACACTAGCCAGAATCATGCAGACATGTTAACAAAGGGAGTAACCAGGGAGAAACTGAGTTCGTGCTCAGATTCAGTTTGTCTTCAAGAATGAATATGAAGATGAGAAATTTTCCAAGTTCAAGAAGGATCATAGTCCAACATATACGACATCAATGGAGTTGTTGAGATCAGTCTCCAAGTGGGATATTGTTGGTTGTGGAGCCTGATTACCTTCCTGATTCAAAGGTCTTTGTTTTCAACTGTGTTTATACCCCATGAATACTTTACACCTTGGAATAATGTACACTCCTCCACGCGGGGGAGTGAAGAGGGGGTTACCCCCTCTACGGGGTCTGGGGAAAATCCCTCGAAGGAAAACTTCACTTGTAAATGTATATTGTAATTTCATTGTAAATCTGGACCGTTCATTATAAGGTCTCAGATATGACAGTAGAAGTTATGTTAGGGTTTTTTTCCCTAGAAGAAAACCCTATTTTATGAGGGCAATTTATTGTGGCTATGCATCATCGTGAATATTATATTCTGAGTGAGAATATTGTGAGAGAAAGAAGAGGAAGTTACAACGGGTGTGCTATAGGTTGTATCTCTTCATTTGCTGGATAATAATAAAGGAAGGACTTGACAATTTCTCTGGTGGACATAGCCCACATTGGATGAGCAACGTATATCTGTGTCTCTATTGTATTGCGTATCTTCTGTGTTATATTTCCACATTTGTTTTATTTTATTGCTCCATGATCCTGTTTTTATAACACCATCATCGCTGAATAATGGAGTTGAACTATTAGGATCATTTGCAACATGAGGACCATATGAGCCACTAGCAAGTGCATTGTCATTTGCAACATGAGGATTGAATGAGCCACTAACAAGATTATTTTGAAAAAATGGAGGGACATCTACAATAATAATATTTAATGAGTCATCAATAGGATCCACATCAACCATAAGAGTATACCTGGACACTGTAGGAGTACTCGTAGGAGTAGAGAGAGGACCAACATCACATTGCAAAGGATAAGGGTCCATAAAAATATGGCATGGATCATTTGATAGAAGACTTGCATGTTGATGATAAGAAGCACAAGCCATGGAAGCATGTTGAGGTCCATCTAAAGAATCACATGAAATAAGTAATTAGAAAGATCGTGGTAGAGTGTGAGTAGGAACATTGTAAAAAATAAACTCTCTATATTCAAACACCATGTTAGTGGTGGGGTCATAAAGATGATATCTTTTAAAAGTTTCATTGTATCCAACCAAAGTGTAGCAGGGGTTTTGAGAAGTGAATGTGTTTTTCCTTTCGTAAGGAGCATGGGCTCATTTACTAGATCCAAATATTTTGAAATGTGAAGTAAAAGGATTGTTTCCATATCATTTCTCATAAGGAGTCATACTAGTGACAACAATTGTTTCTTCCCATAATGAAAGATTCATTTTCTTGGAAGGAAGCATGCAACAAATTGTCTCCATGGTAACCCTATTCTTTCATTTTGTGACTCCATTTTTTTGTGAAGTGTAATGAATGGTTCTTTTTCAAGAGATTCCTTTAGATACAATATATCACTAGGAAGCATTGCTAATATATTCGCTTGCACCATCATGGTTGAGAGACTTTATTTTCTTGTTGCTTTGATTTTACACAATAGTTTTGAATTCTTAGAACTTTCCAAATCCCTCATTCTTAGATTTAATGGTGCATCCCCCCCTAAACATAGGAAAAATCATTAGTGAAGGTGAGGAAGTACTTAGCTTTCCCAATAGAATATGTAGCCATAGGTCCACAAATGTCACTATGAACTACTGCAAAAGGATAAGAAGCTCATCTTTGTTTTTTCCTTAAGAATGGAATCCTATTGATGTTTCCCCATTACACACCCCTCACACACACCACTAGGTGGTTCAATATATGGAAGATCATCAACCATATGTAGTTGACTCATATTTACAAAGTTTCATAATTGGTGTAACCAAGACACTAAGATCATAACATGCTAGTGTCATCGATATTGACTACCATAGCAATAAAGCCTTTTTTCTTTGAGGAAGAAGTCTTACCAACTCATACATATGATCAGATTCGTCACATTATCCTAAGGAAACCATTTTGAAGCCATCACTCATGTCCTTTAGAAGCCATCTATCTAGCCAAATTTCTTCCTTTCTATTTGGTGTGTGGAATGAGGTAAATAGAAAGATGATTTGTTCCAACACCTGGAACATGAAGAAAATCTCCAAACTTTGTTGTATCAATGAAGAAAACATCACAACCTACAATTTGTCTCGTTGGATTATCATAAATAACCACTCTCTCCATTGTGTTGTTGTTTATAATTAGAGATAAGGTGTTCATGTTTGGTTATGTGTTTGGTAGCTCAAAAATCATCTACTATTTCTAAGTAGAAGAGGACTGAAGTGCAGAGTGTACTACTAAATGTGCACTATGAGGAGGTCCACATTCTCATAAAAAAGGTCTTTGGTGCCTATTGTAATCTTGAAATATATTCAACTTTATGAACATGAGCAACAAAAGATTTGAAGGGGTGGCCCTCCTTATGACAATGCCCACAAATGACCTTTTTCCTCTTGGAGGATTTCAAGTAATCCCCTTTACCCGAGTCAGACTTAGATTTAAGAGGGGTTGAGACAACCTTTAGATAGGATTGATATTGGGTAGGGGGTTATTCATCTATATTCCTCAAAGTAACTTGATGCTAAATGAGATTACAAAAAACCTCTTCAAGAGGAGTTACAAGATCCTTGAAAAATAAAGGAATGGTATAGAATATAAGAGAAAAATGTTTGAATATTGGAGATAGATTATTTGGAACGATTATTGTAAGTTTTGGATTCGATTTGCCTTGTCCTCTTGCTTGACTAGTGTAATCATGTAGGCTTTTGATTGTTGCAATATACTCTTCAACTATGATGAAGTCATCCATCTTGAGGTTGGAGAGTTTAGTTTTGAGTTAGTTGAACTTAGTAGTATTTGTTGTTCTAAGGAGAGTTTTGAATGTATCTTATATTTCCTTCACACCTTTTGTTATCCATGGTATGATTAATGAGATCAAGTTCAACCTAAAGATTTATCAACCAAAGAGATTCATCCTTATTCAAACATATGATGTCATAATTGTTGTCATCTTTAGTAGGAAACAACCTCACAAGTACATCCATAGACTTTGCTTTGAAGTAGGGCAACGATTTGATCCACCCAAGATTGATGGTTGGCTCCATTCAAATGGGGAAACAAACACTTCAAATCCATAATGTCAACAATAATGAGATGAAGTCTCCTTATGGAATGAATACTTTGAGAATTCCCCTTTATATATCCAATTGGTACAAAACCCTAGGTAACCTAGGAATGAAAGCACTAGCCTTAAATAAGGGTGAAATGTGCTAAATGACACCCTAGAATGAAGGAACAACCTTAGATTATGGTTTATATCCATAGAATCCCTAGAGAATCCCTAAAAGAGATGATCCAAGAAAACCCTAGTTCCACACTATAACAAATATGCCACTAGCCCATGGTTTTCAGATCATCCAAAAGAGTTGAGAGATTAAGGTCTACACTTGCTTTGATACCATGTTGATATTTATAAGGGTCAACAAGAGATTTGATGAAACCAAATCTCGCCCAAATTTTGAATTAACCTCTTGTCCTACTGCACATTTCTTGTTGGTCTATATTGAGTGATAATCCTTAGCATTATGACACCCTTCTTCCTCTGGGTGTTTTTGATGGTAGTAAGACTACATTAAGCCTTTTTGTTTGAAGTGAAAAAATCTTTCCATAGGGGTCGTGAACCTAGAAGTTTCCCACCATAAACTTGAATAAGTCCATTTCCTTCGCTTGTTTTAGTGTTGCAATGAAATCAATGAGTATGGAGGAAACAATGGTGAACATATAAGAGGGGAACAAGCCCCTTTGTGTTACTTCATCCTTATGTTGGCCCCGAATTCAATTGTTTTATATGTAATTTCCATGAGCATCAATCTATTTGGGACATGCTTCAAGAGGATATGTGGAACTGAGGAGCATCGATATATCTGCAAATAATTGCCATACCATTCTAGGACCATTCACCTATGGGATTAATTGTTTGGAAAGATTCATATGAGAATCTCAAGCAAGGCTTGAATAGCTTCATATAGTGGGGCCAAGAATATCTTGAACAGGTGATCATAATACTTCGAGTTCAAGTACTTCCATATCCTTTGATAATGGATTGGAAGCAGTAATATTAATGGTTTCCACATCTCGCTAAGCTATGAAAATGTATTCATGGAAAAAACTACATATACCTTGAACATCACCATATGAAACTACAAAGGCTAATGATCATGATTCTCCAAGCACTTCTTGATGGTAGTGTTGATATTTGTTGGAAACCTAATTCGTTCGGAGAAGGAATATGAAACATCACAAGATGTGAACCATCATCGGGATTCCAAGAGACCTCTTGGAAGATGAATCCAAAGGTCATGATGGTGTGTTTATACATGTATCATTTGAACACAAATTACATTAAAACCAGTGTTCTGTTGAGGGCACCAACCATGGATCTTTTTCATAGGAATAGGTAGTGATCTCACCTGCATTGAAGCACAACATGATCATCAACCTTGGACTCCAATCAATGGTTTCTTGGATTCCAATTTCTGTCCACCCATGTAGAAGGAGTCTCTGGTGGGATGGGAGAGGCTCGAAATATCTATAGCTAGTAGAAATTTAATTGGTATAGCCGTCACAAGCTGGAGAAGCTTTGCACTGCTAAGAGGGAGCTTCGATTGTCACGGGTTTGAATCAATCTTAGACTCTGGATGGTATTGTATGGTGTTACATTACTGCTTCCCAATAATCTATTCTCTTCAAAGGAGCTGTCCAAGTGTTGGAGAAGATCGAAAGCCAATCTTTGTCAATGCTCACTATCCTCGTAAGTGAAAGCACAATGATGCCTTGCTTTCAATAAAATTTATGGTGCCTTTTTATCTTAAAAAATATTAATGGAATAATTGATAACAAAGTGGATATCATGTGCATTTGATATGATGTACCCATCTCATTTCAAAATTCAAATGACGTTGAGGGAATTGCTATTGGTTCTCTTGTTTAATGTTATCATTAAAGAAACAGTGGATAGTTGTGACAAGCTTTTCATTGTTAACAATTGAGGTGTAATGCAATAACCAACTATTCGACCTTATTATCAACCGATTGGTTGAGTTTTGTATGATACCATAGTACACTTGCAGTTGAAATTTCTAAAGGAGCCATATTCATAAAACCCTAAAAAATTGGGACTTGGCCACGAAAGGATCACCAACCATCATCATGTTGATATCACCTCTTAAGAATATCTTTGTATATTCCTACAACCACAACATATCCTATAGGCTTGCAAGTATCCGCAAGGTCATCCTCGAGAATCACATCAATTGGTCTAGAACACTACCCTGGAGTAGAGTTTTCAGGAACTTCTTGCATGTATATCGTTTGATGGTCTTTATACTTGGACTTGTTTTAGTGGCATTACATCTATCGGATGTTTAGAATTTGTGGCTTGCCATAAGTATAGAAGACTAGTTTTTTGTCTTCATCATCCAAGTAGACTCGTGCACAAAGGTCAAGGGATCCATCCTGACCACTACACATATTCCAACATTTATTTGTAAATAGATGCATTTTTGTTAGATGCCAACACCCTTCATTGTTGAGTTTGAATTGTCCAAGTCAATCTTTATATGGCTCGAATTGATGAATTATTAGAGTTACCGATCACTCCAATACTCTCTTCTATGGAAAATACAATCACCACTGATAAATAAACTCTTTAGTCTATTCTAACTTGTTTGCAGGTTTCAAAAGCCAAAGTAGAATTCCTTCAAACTCATACTCGACTTCTTCATGATGAACTTGAATGAAATAATCTTTGACATTTTGAACTAGTTCTTGTTCAAAACAACCCTCTTTTCAAGAATATGATGATGCTAATTCAGACCAACAACTAGTGTAGGAGAAACTTAGTGAGACAACTTCAAGTACAAATGAAGTTCAGCTTCCTATTTCCAATCCAATCATCAAACCTTGGGAAGAAATCAAGAACAATAAGCACATAACAAATCAGATATGAAAAGGAATCCATCTTTCATATTCCAAATTATACCTAGCAAGAAAATCTAGTTCCAGAGCGCTGGATTCCTTTAAGAAGATTCATATTCACCTGCTCCAGTTCAAGAGAAGATTTCAAAATGCCAACATTGTTAGCGAGTTGGCCACATGGAAGATCGGTGTTTTTATATTCATCCTTGTGAGAATTGTGGAAAGCATAATCATCCTTAAGTCAAATGTTCCAAACGCAAGACAAATGCAAGAGTAAAGAACCACTATGGGTGGATCACTTCTTGGAAATGGTCATCAATAGTTAATAAGATATATCATTCATATTGACAAATTCATTCTCAAGTATTGACACATCTTGTAGTGGACGAATTTTCATCTTCTCACCTTGTCCCAAACATGGGGGAATAACATCAATGATTGAAATTTAGGCATCGAGTTTCGAAGTCCTATCAATTGAGTAGAACAAATGAGTGTGACAAGCGAGTGTGATTTGGTTTGTGGTAATCCAAAACCACCAAATTGGTTTGTGGTTTTCCTTAAACCACCACTTAGTAGAAGAATTACAACTTCTACTATACAATGGTTTGTGGTTTTCCTTAAACCTCCACTTAATACAAGACTTACAACTTATGTTAGAGAACATTTTATGACCATCTTTAAACCAACATTCAAGAGCACTTCCAATTAGCAGAAGACATCAACTTCAATATTTTAACTAAATTAGGAAATGTTCCGAGAACCATTGAGCCCTATAGCCAAGTTCTAGAGTTTGTCATCATCTCTAAACCACTAGATTGGTTTTTTGTCTTCCTTAAACCATCATCATGATTTAGTAGAAGACATCAAATTTTGCTAGCGATTTGGTCTGTGGTCATCCCAAAACCACCAGATTCAAAGAGCACATTCAACCATTGGCCACTTTCCACTTCGATATTTCAGTTGTCCACTTCCATTTTTCAGCTCTCTTCTTGGACTCACATACACCCCTTTGGATTAAAGGGGGAAATGTTGGAAACCTAATCCATTTAGAGAAAGAATAATAAATGTCACAATATGTGAACTGTCATCGGGAGTCCAAGTGATCTCTCGGAAGATGAATCCAAAGGTGATAATGATGTATTTATACATGTATCATATGAATGGATAATACATTCCACGTTTATCCTAATTCTTGTGTTCCAACAATATTACTTGAGAGGATTTTTTCTCAATTGAACAAGGTCCCCTTTATTGATGGCACAATTTCTGAGAGTGATCAATTCTCATGTAGTTGCGAGTAGTTATTATCCCTATATATTTCATTGACAAGGATCACTACATCCTTGATTGGTCCTTTCGTCCATTAATGTTTGTATCTTGGACATGTAATTTTGCACAACTCTAGTGTTGGACGTGTGGAAGTCATCCAAAGGACCTTTCATGAACTTTGGAAATTCACTTTGATTAAATGAATTATTAAAGTGAATAATTTTTTAATTATTGAGTTAGGAAAAGTTTAATAAAATGTAATTTAATTACATTAGTGACTTAGACTTAATCTCAAATGTTGATCTCAAGTGAGGTGAGATCTAATATCACCAATCAATCACTTTGGATATTAGGGTTAGTGATTCAACTCAATGTTATAAAATGAGGCCAAGATGAAAGGAGAAGACACACAATAGCAACAACACAAGTGAGTGTTTGAGAGTTCGTTACTCATAGAGAGAGAAAATGAATTTTTCTCAGTCGAAAGGAGGAAAGAGAAAACATGAATAGTAGAGGGGATGTAAAACCATATATAACACCATACATGCTATACATTGTGTGGGAAGGTTTGTATAGGCCATGGGCGGGATGTACAAGACGCAGGCAGGTTGTACAATGCGTGGGTAGGTTCGCATAGGCAACGGGTAGGATGTACATCAGATAGGCAGGGCCGTACACGTCACGAGAAGTGGCACAGGGTCATAGGTAGGCCATATGGACAAGTGCAGGAGTGTTAGGCAATTCAGGTAGCCAACTAGGAAGTTTGGGAAGCATATCTGGAAGTCAAATTTTATTGTGACTTTTGTCTCTTTTCTCAATGGGAAAATTTCCCAGTTTGGGAGCTTGTGTAATATTTGAGTCATTTTAATGAAAATATTATTTTGAAGGACAAAAAATTTGTTGTGTATTTGTGATTGTGAAATTGGTTTCATTTTCTTCCGCTGTTTACTTCCAATTACTTATTCCAGTCAATGTATTTTATTCTATGAGTTGAAATTTAATTTTCAACAAGGAAATCACAAGGAAATAATTTCCAGTAATTGGAATTAGAAAATTAACATTGTATTAGAGATTTCATTCTGAAGAGGAGGCCAATTTCAAGATATCTCAACAAATATATAAACCAAGAATAAATCTTGTGAGAGATAAATCCATGGTAGTTTGATCAGATCTAAGAAATGGCAACATCAAGTCTCATATTCGAAGACAAATTAGATGGAGCATCCAACTTCCTGTCTAGAAAGCAAGGGTTACTTTGCTTTTGAAGGAGAATGATCTTTGGGAAATTTGGATCCAAGAGATTACTCCATCAATAGATCAACAACAAAAGTGAATTCATGATAAGGAGATCAGAGCCCAATGAGTAATCTTGGATGTAGTAAAAGATCATTTGATTCCTCATTTGTCTGAGAAGAAAATAACTGGGGATATGTTCAACACTCTAGTGGGTCTTTTCCATAGAGATAATGCAAATAAGGATATGATCTTGAGAAGCAAGATTAGATTAGTGCAGATGTCCAGATATGATAATGTTATCAACGATCTCATGAGGATCACCTAGATTTGTGATCAACTGATCAACTTGCAGCAGTTGGGGAGAAGGTGACCGATGCAAAGTTAGTTAATACTAAACTGAATGGTTTCTCAAATTATTTGGAACATTTTGTCAAGGGAATATATGCATGAGAGAAAATTTCCTCTTTTGATAAGTTTTGGAACGATTTCATCTTGGAAGAGACTCAGGAGGAGTTCAAATCTAACAACTAGGGAGGTAGTGATGAGAACCTGACCCTTCTCAGTTAGGTAAGAAAGGGAAAAGGAAAGGGTTCCAACAATAAGGGTACAGGTGGGGAGTCAACCTTGTAGCTTGGGAGGAACTACTTGAGGAAGATCAAGTGCTTTGTATGCCACAAGAATGGTCGTTATGCATCTTAGTGTCCAAAGAAGAATAAGGGTAAGAGAAAATTGCAATAGATAACAACATTAGAAGAAACTCAGTTGTATGAGTTTGCTACGAAGTTTGAGAAGGACTTCTCACTAGTTTCATGCCTTTCCACCAACACAATCACTAGAATATCTTGGTACTTGGACAGTGGTGCATCATGTTACATGACATCGACACGAGAGTTATTTAGCAGTCTGATGGAGAAGAACTGAGGTATTCATGTGGAGCTTGGTAACGATGCCAAGTATTCAACCAAAGGAGTTGGGACTATTTCGTTCCAACTCGAGTCAAGTGGTTCTTTGGAATCTAAGGATGTGCTATATGTACCAGGACATAGGAAGAATTTTCTTTCAATATTAGTTATGGAGGACAACGGTTTTGTCATCAAGTTTCAGAAAGAGCAAGTGAGTCCATGCAGAAGAATCTATCCCTGACACATCAGAGGTCACTGGGTAATCCAATTCAAGCCTTAGTACATGACAGTGACAACTTGTGTGAGTTACAACATAGGAGGATGGGACATTTGCAGTACAGGGCATTGCCGATTATGAGGGACATTTCCACTCGTCTTCTAGATTTCATTATTTAGTAGCAGGGAGTGTGTAGAGGGTGTGCACTTGGAAAGAATGCCAAGGATGCTTTTCTAAGAAATGAGCACATGTCCAAGGGGATCTTGGATCTGATTCATTCATATGTATGTGGGACAATGTCAGTGGCATCGATACAAGAATCTTTGCATTATGTGACATTCATTGACGACTTCTTTAGGAAAACACATATCTGCTTTATCAAGACCAAGGATGATGTATTTAGTTGATTTCAAGAATTTAAGGATCTTGTGGAAAATTAGATAGAAAGGAATATCAAGGTAATGAGGTTAGACAATGGGGGTGAGTAAACTTCCAATGACTTCAAGGTTTTCTGCAAGGAGGTAGAGATCAAGAGGGTGATGACAGTCTCATACAACCCTCAACAGAATGAGGTTGTAGAGAGGAGGAATCGATCCATCATCCGAGCTTCCAAGGCTATGATTCATGACCAGGATCTGCCTACGTATATTTGGGAAGAGGCATGTAATACAATAGTGTATATTTAGAACATGAATACTCGCAGGATATGGGGGACAAGATTCCAGAGGAATCATTCACTGGGGTGAAGCTAGAGATAAGGATTTTTCACATATTTGGTTGTCCAATAAATATCCATGTGTCTGTGGACAAGAGGACAAAGTTGGAGAGCTCAGGAAAGAAAGACATACTTGTGGGGTACATCGAGACTTCAAAAGCATACATTATATTCATTCTAGCGCATAGGAAGATATTTCTGAGTTGAGATGTGAAGTTTGAGGAGAACTTAGGATGTAGGAAGTCTCATGAGCCGCTACCAGTGACAAAGGATGTCAAGGAGGAGGTTTCGAAGGATGAAAAACATTCAAAAACTTCTAGTTAAGATATCCAACCTTTAGGTGATGAGGAGGAGTTAGTAGCTCTTTCCATTTCTATTGGGAGACCTCGATGGTTTACACAAACATCGAGGGATGCTCAGGAACATGTTGGGGCTCCTAAGAATTGGACAGTTGGTTGTCAATGATGTCAACCCTTAGAACGTTCGAGATACCCCATAGTTTTGATCGATATTGATGGTGAGTTAGTTGTCATTAATTTCAACAAGAGTGGTTGATGTCAACAAGTGTGATGGGTGCTACACAAAGCCCTGCAGGTGTGGTCATGAGACAAAAATTTGTTAGAGGAATAAGGAAATGAAGGATAGTGCAAATGCATGTAACTCACTCATGGATAGATAGTCCTCATCATGCCATTTTCTATGATAGGTGGTATGCCACAGTTCCTCATGGTTGAGGATTTATGGCCTTGTGAAGTTAGAAGCCCCGAAGAATGGTCAAGAATCACCTAGTTGGTTACAAGTCTTTAATGAAAGGGTTAAGTGGTTGTAATATGAAACCCCTATAGTAAGGAAAGAGGTTACTTAGAAAAAGTATAATACACCTCAAGGAGTCACTCATAATTACATTCACACGCACATTCTATTGAATATATCTAAGTGAATAAGTGATATGGTTTATATTTTTATTAGCAAATCTGAGGTTGAATATGAGGTAGCAAGTCTGAGTTTGTGAAGGAAGGTCAAAGGAAAAAGTATCAGATTTGCAGAAAACTGGTAACCCTAGTTTCTGAGGTCATCCGCGGGTTATAGGTCAGTAGGGAATAGATGTACGTGGGATGTAGTGGAGGAAAGCACAGATATCCACGGGCAATAGTGGAGCAAGTCCCAGATTTGTGAAAAGGCTTGTGAAAGGTTGAGAAGTGATGTTTGTACCAGGTTTTTGAGGCCCAGGTTGGTTTAATCATCTGTTATCTGATACAAAAAGGTGTCTACATGATCAAAGGTATGATTATATGTTAGTTTTAAGGCTTATGATTATGTTGTTATGGTACATGCTTGAGGCATGTCATGGTAGTGATTGTGCATGGTACGCCTTGGTGATGGTATGATACATTGTTAAAGGCACATCTTGGCTAATTGGAATATGGTTTGTTGTATGGTATATGATTGATATGACACATGTTTAATGGTACCTCTTGGTACATGGTTTATGGATTTTGACACATTCTTGAGGCACATGGTTTGAGTATGTCTTGGTTACATGTTGATGGTGTTGCCTTTGGTATCTTGTTGAGGCATTGGTATATGTTTGAGGCACACCTTTGGTACATGGTGTGAGGCATATTATTGGTACATGTATGAGGTGCATGTCTTGGTGATGTTGGTATATGTTGAGGTACACCTTGGTGAGGTTATGACACATTGATTATATTGATATCTTGGTAGTGTGATGATATGGTATATTGTTAGAGGCATATGTTTGTGATCTTGGTACATGTTTGAGTACCTTGTTGAGGCACTTCATTGTTGATATCTTATGGTACATGGTGTATGGGATGATTGAGACATATTATGAGTAATATGGTATATACTTGAGACACATCTCATGGTACATGTTGGTACATGGTTGATGGTATGATACAGGTTTGATGCATGATATGGAGCCTTGTTGATGAACAGTTTGGTACATGGTTGATGCACAATTTGGTACAGGTGCCGATGCATGGTTTATATAGGTTGATGTACATGGTATGGTACATGTTGATGTGAATAGTTGATGCATGGTTGGTACAGGTTGATGTACATGGTTGATGTAAATGAGTTGGTGATGTTGAGCATCTAGTTGAGAGGTTCTCTTGGTGATTATGGATTTGGTCTCAGTGGCAGTGACATGTTGTACATGTTGGATACAATGACAATTTGAGAGTGACAGGTTGATAGTGGCAGTGATTGTGGTAGTGACAGTATGGTATACACTTATATTTCAGGGTGACATAACGGGGCAAGGAAAGGGGGTTGTATCCTCCTTCTGGTTGGAGCTGGAGAATTAGGGAGTTTTATGTTCCTTCAGGTTGGAGCTTGAGAATTAGGGGACTGTAGCCTCCTTCTAGTTTGAGCCTGAGAATTCAGGGAGTTGTAACTTCCTTCAGGTTGGAGCCTATAAATAGGGGTTCGTAGCCTCCTTCCAATTGTAGCTGGAGAATTGGGAAGTTGGTGCTTCCAATAAATGTCTTTTTTTGATATATAAGAAAGCATTCCATGATTTTATCCCATTTGGGTTTCCATGTAAATCTTGGTTTACTATGTACTTGATGTGATATTATTGATGCGATGTTGCTTATGTTTATATGCTTATGATGTATTGAATGTATTCATAGATGATACATTGATGATATACTGTTGATAAGATTGAATTTTATATATTGTGGTTAAAAGTGGTAAAATTGCTTATACTGATTCACTCCCCCCTCTTAGTATTCCAACAATTGGTATCAGAGTAGGTCCTTGAAGAAATAGTTTAACCACTAAAAGAAGATCATGGAATACACTAATATTGGAGCACCAATGTTTGATGGTTAGAACTATGACTTTTGGAATAAAATGATGCAAATATTTTAATAGGCACAAGGATTTGATGTTTGATAGTAAGTAGTAGATGGATATGCAGAACCAACCACTCCCTTGACTGACAAACATGGATAAAAACTCAACGAAAACAATTCAAAGGCTAAAGGCACCATTTTGACCAATCTAGATGATTCAATATTTGTCAAATTTATGCATTGCAAGACCGCAAATGATCTTTGGGATAAATTTCAAAAGATTTATGAAGGAGATACCAAAGTCAAAGGAGCCAAGTTTCAAACCCTTAGAGATAAGTTTGAGAAGTTGAATATGAAGAAAGATGAAGACATTGTAGCCTACTCTCAACGAGTTGATGAAACAATGAACACTATGAGAGGACTGGGAGAAGAAGTTGATGGATCAATGATCGTTCAAAAGGTTCTAAGATCTCTACCTATGAGATTTGATCCTAAGATGTCATCCCTGGAATAAAGAACATATCTTGGCATTTTGAGCATGGAAGAGCTACATGGAATATTCACAACTTATGAAATGAGGATAGAACAAGAGAATATAGTCACGAAGGAAGCAACGTTCAAAGAATCTAAGAAGAAAAATAAGAAAAACAAGAAAAAGTCAAAGCCAAATTGCAACTGTAGTGATGATTCAAACATGGATGAAGAAATATCCAACTTTGTAAGGAAGTTGAAGAAATGAACCGTCAAGTACAAAGGTATGCTTCCTTTCAAATGTTTTAATTGTGGTAAAATTGGTCATTTTGAAAATAAGTGTCTTTATGGTAAGAAGTCAGATAGTGATGAAGACGAAGATCCTAAGAAAGAAAAGAAATATCAAAAGGGAAACGAGAAAAGAGATAAAAGGAAAGTTTTCAAGAAAAATCTCTATTCAAGAGAAGACAGTTCTTCATCTGATGAAGACGATGAGAGCAATATTGACTCAGAGAGAGTACTCTTTATGGCTATGGAAAATAAGAGAAGAAATCCTGAAAACGAAGAATGAGGTTTAATGGATCTTGAGGCATAATTAATTAGTGCTTTAATTGAGTTGAAGAAAGAAAGGAAGAAAAAAAAATCATTCAAAGAACAAAACATCTCCTTGAAAACCCAACTTGAATAATGAAATATAAATGAATAATTAATGCCAATCCAGATGACAAAGGAAGAAAAAGAGTGTGAGAAGATTGAAAATGAAATCGTGACATTGAGAGTTGAAGTCAACAAGCTTAGCAAGAACTTGAAAAGTTCTGAAGTTTTAGAAAACATTCTCAACAGTCAAAGACCATATAGTGACAAATTTGGACTAGGATACAAGAATGTTCATTTTGAGGAAGGTTCAAGTTCCATGATGAAAGAAACAGAACAAAAGAGTTATGCAAAATTTATCAAAGGAAGGAATCATGGTCAATAATAATTAGAAATGAATAAATACAAAAGGCCTTCCACATTCAGGCAACAAAGAAACTTCATTCACAATGAAGGAAACAATAGGAGAGAAGATCATGATCATCCAAGGTAGGAATTCAGAAGGACTACACCACAAGGAAAATCATTCACTCCCAGGTATGTAAATTTATTTTATGCTCATTTTTCTATTTGTACTAATGTTGGAAACAAAGATGTAGATTGCAAGTCTTATGGAAGAAATGCTCAATCAAGAAATGCTTATGTGTCTCCATATAATATTGAATGTTACAAATTATAGAACTATGGACACATAGCTCAAAATTGTAGAAGCGTGATAGAGCCTCCCATGAAGGAAAACACTGATGTTAGATACAAGAAAGTTTGGAGAAGAAATGAAAAACAAGAAGAGTAGGTGAATGAAGACCCGGTCCTAGAGATCATACTCACAAGATTTATATCAACGCAACATCATAATGAATTTACAGGCCAATATGAAGATGTTAGAATCCAGGAAGAGGATGAAGTCATAATTCAATAAGAATATGAAAATAATGTCAGAATTTAGGAAGAGGATGAAAAAGAAAATGATGAATCCATAGACGAAGAGGAAGATTACTCCGTATTAGAGTAAGAGTTTTTTGAGCCATTCGGCTTGGAGACTCCCAATAAATATGAATATTGAAGAGGGGGAGTTGGTGCAATAGCTACTACAGATAAGAGAACAATCCTTCGATCAATTTGAAGTGTTATTAGAGATAGATTCCGAGTAGTCAGATATCAGAAGTACAAAATGATAGATTGACCGATTGAGAAGTAGTGTTCCCATGTAGATATCTAGGAATATCATTGACACACTTTCCGGTAGGGATATATTCATTACAGGCTCAAGGATGTATTTCATATCAATGGACACGTTTGATTCAGTTTGAGAAACAAGAATACGCGATAGATGGGTCAACATTATGGACAATTGAGTAGCAGAGTTATGAAGAACTTATGACATATGGATAGAGATGGATTTATGAGATCATTGACAGGTATAAACAGATATATGACATAACATATTTACAATTGGAATTAGTAGAATCAGTGGACAAGTGGAATCAATCGGTCACAAGAAGACATTGAATAAAAGGCATAGCAGAACAGGGAAAGAGAAACCTTCAACATAAGCTATGTTATTAGAGGGACATAGTTGAACACTATGGTCATGAATGTCTAAATAGTGAATATAATAGGCCATGAAAATTCGAAGTCAATAAATTTTGAATGATTTTTTTTATATGTCAGAGAGTTACAAGAGGAAGCACCAATGGAAAATGAGAAACACTGGAAGTGAGGAAATGAAACATACACATGAAGTCCCATATATTTCTACATCTTACAGAGAAGTCAAGGGAAGAGAAATCATCAGAGAAAGAGATCCAAAAATAAAGATCATTAACATGCAGACAGGGGGAGACATATAGACATGGCGAGTTATCCTTTTTCCCATGATGACAAAGGGAGAGAGATAAAAAGAGAAATATTCAAGCACATGAAGTCAGAGAAGGAATGTTAAGAGAAATAGCACCTTTAGGGGGAGTCACTCTTTTCTATCAAAAGAAAAGAATAACATGGAAATAAACATGAGGAGAAAAACATGTGACGAGAAAGAACAGGTGCATGAAGACAAGGGAGATAAACCTCAGGGAGAGATACCCTTTACCATTGATGTCAAAGGGGGTGAGAGATAAACATTGATGAGGAGCAATGGTCACAGGGGGAACATGAGTATTAGAGTATGAGTGTTTCCATCAATGTTGGTGTTGCCATCAATTCCAAAGGGGGAGACTGTTGGACAATTGTTTTTTATTGATGTCAACCCTTAAAGCATTTGAGATACCCCAGAGTTGTGATCGATATTGATGGTGAGTTAGTTGTCATTTATGTCAAAAAGAGTGGTTGATGTCAACAAGTGTGATGGGTGCATTTGATGGCGTCTATAAAAATCCTCGAAGGTGTGGTCATGAGACCTGAGTTTGTTCGAGGAATAAGGACATGAAGAATAATGCAAATGCATGTAACTCACTCATGGATGGATACTCCTTGTCATGCTGTTTCCGGTGATAGGTGCTATGCCATGTTTTTACTCACAGTTGAGGAATTATGTCCTTGTAAAGCTAGAAGCCCCGTATAATGGTCAAGAAGCCCCTAGTTCATTACAAGTCTTTAATGAAAGGGTTAAGTGGTTGTAACAAGAAACCCCTGAAGTAAGGAAAGAGGTTACTTAGAAAAGGTATAAATACACTTCAAAGAGTATCTCATAAGTACATTCACACACACATTTTATTGAATATATCTAAGTGAATGAGTGATATGGTTTATCTTTTTATTCTCGAATCTGAGGTCGAGTTTGAGGTAGCAAGTCTGAGTTTGATCCAGGTGGATATTGGTGGCCACCCACCTCTTACAGCTGGATCATATATAGTTTTGGAAGTTTATTTTATAGCTTTTCGGGTCCTAAACTTCCGGGGCCTTTTTGAGGCCCTAAAAAATGTTTTTTGGGCCCACCACAGTCACAATATAGACGGATTCAGAGTGTGATGACAAAATGTGTATTCCTTGGGTAGAAATTTCCAATGGGCTATAATGCACCTAAAATGGATATCATATGAAAAACTTACGACCTTGGAAATTTGATGTACCAACTTACGCCATCGGGGCCCACATGAATTTTGTCTATTCATCTCCTAGGGTTAGGTTTTTGGATGTCTAGGGTGTTTTGATTATTTTTTGATGCTAAAAAGCCATGGAGGCCTCATTGTAATGTTCTTAGGAGAATGCACGTATCTTCCACATCTCTTCTTAGAAATTATCTACCACCATTTGAGCAAGATTGTTTCATTCTTCATTTTATAGTTTTAATAGATTTCTTTATTAAATAGAAGTTAAGTTTCACTATATTTATGTTATTGTTATTTTTATATCTCTATTAATTTTATAGATCCGTGTTTCATTTCGTTCTGCTAATAAGTTTGGATCAGTGGTATCAGAGCAGTCTTCTCTTCATTTGTTTCTCTGTGCATGTCCCCAAGGAGGTCAGGATATAAGTAGTTGGGACTCGAACCAATTGAGCCTTTTTAATATTGCCCTCATTGAACTCGATGTCCGATGATGGGGAAAAAAAAGAGAGACGTTGGGGCAGGAGATCCGATTAAATTGTTGCTTGAGGAAGCCTTCGTGCAAAAAAGGAACAAGACGATAGATGATTTTTCACAAATCCTTCGACAAATGCCAACAAGCGACACATATTCCTTGAGTGGAGGCACTACCCCCTTCAAGGTACATATCAAGTTTTATATTCCTATATTTGAAGGTCAAATAGATGCAGATGATATAGACAAATGGTTAAACATTCTAGAAGGGTATTTTTCTGTCCATAACTTTTCCGATAGAGAATATTACATTTGCGCTCCTTAAGGTTGTCCCCCATGTCAAATAGTGGTGGGAGGGTTTCTGTGAGCAAAGGGAAACATAGGGATCTACATTATTTGTAGTCGCACACACATGGGGTTTTTTCAGGGATGTTATTAAGGAACAATGCTACCCTATTGTAAGTTATGATGAATTATATACAAGATGGACCACACTGTGGCAGTGAAGGGACCAAACAATGCTAGAATTCACCAATGTGTTCCATACCTTGTGCACCAAGTTGGGTATCAAATACTCTGAACGACATATGGTGCTCAAGTACCGTGATGATATGCATAGATACATCCAGACAAAAATGAAGTTTCTAGACATCTCTTCCTTGGGAACAATCTATTGATATGTTGTCAAAATCGAGCAAAAGCTTAAAAAAAAGACGTGACAATTTGGGTCTACGAACCCCTCACAGTAGAAGCAGGGAAAAGGAAGCCCCAACCCACAGAATAAAGGGCATATAAATGATGGAAAACCTTAGGAGAACCAGTCTAAAATGAATATAAAGAAGGACAATGTGAAGATAAAGAAAGACACTAGGAAGTGGTGCGAGTTCCATAAGAGCCCCTGGAATAACACCGCTGAATGCCGCTCAAAGAAGTCATTGGTGGCTTAGGTGAAAGCCTTTGAATCGGATGTGGGCTCTGACTCTAATTCAGAACCAAAAAAGGGAGACAGATCATTGACGTAGAATCCAATGCCACCATTGCTACCACCAAGGTCCAACCTGATGAACCTGATGAACTAGAGGAGGGTGAGTGCCTGTTTCATTCATAGATGTGGGTGAAGGGTACTATGTTGTAATTCATCGTTGATGGTGGTAGCCAGAAGAACCTCATCTTAGCAAAGGTCATCAAGCAGTTGGCTCCATCGACAACACCACACCCACAACCATACACCATTGAATGGATCCTCTAAGGGAGCGATCTCCAAATCATCCAACATTGTTGCCTTCCCTACAAAATCAAGCCCTTCAAAGATGAGGTATTGTGTGATGTCGCCCCCCTTGAAGTTTGTAATTTTATTTTCAGCCAACCTTATTTATGGAAATTTCATGTTGTATATGAGTCTAGGCCTCGTAGTGTTATTATTATTTTGGACAGGAAATTGTACATGATACACGAGGTAGTCCCACCTACTGCTATTTCCTTGATCTTTGCCAAGCAATGCAGGAAGGTCATCTCTCAAACCGGGAAGTTTGTCTTCTTCATCATTCATGCTCAAAGTGAGCGGAAGGTTGCAACCACATCTATGGCCTCTGCGTCAGGTATCTCCACGCAACAAAAGAAAGTGGATAAGGTTGTGGAAGAATACAAACACATCTTCTCCTCACCCACTGAGGTACCTCTGCACTGCCAGGTCAATCAATCAATCGATATGACCCCTGGCGCACCTCTACCCAATGGGACAGTCTATCATCACTCTCTTTCAGAAAATGAGGAAATAAATCACTAGATCCAAGAGCTACTCGAAAGGGGCACATCCGACTAGTCTCATCACCTTGTGGAAGCCCAATCGTGTTGGTGCAAAAGAAAGACAAGACCTAGAGACTCTGCATTGATTACCAAGCCCTAAATAAAATCACAGTCAGTAATTGGTACCCAATTCTTTGAATTGATGATCTCCTTGACCAACTAAAGGGGGGAAAATACTTCAGTAAGATTGATCTGAAGTCTGGCTACCACAAGGTCCTAATAGAGCAGACCGATGTATGAAAGACTGCCTTCAAGTCCAAATATGGTATTTTAGAATGGCTGGTCATGCCCTTTGGCTTAAAAAATTCCCCAACGAATTTCATGAGGATGATGGATGATATTTTGTGACCTTTCACCAATTCTTTTGTAGTGGTGTATTTGGATGACATCCTCATCTTTAAAAATATTTGGGTGGAACACTTGCAACATATTTATTAGGTTATGCACACTCATGTTCATTCAGCATGAACATGGTCTAGTACCCAAGATACATTGTTAATGAGCATGGGGTGCATGTTGATCCAACCAATATCCAGGTCATCCGTGACTAGCTAACCCCGACCACACTCACTGAGCTTCAGAGCTTCTTAGGCCTTGCCAATTTCTATTGCAGGTTTGTGTTTGGATTCTCCTACATTGCATGGGCCCTTAGCCAAGTGACCAAGGGCAGTGGCAAGTAAAAATTCATGTGGGGCCAGTTGCAAGAGAAAGAGTTCAATGATTTGAAGCAGTTCTTGTGCTTAGCCCTAGTGCTGTCATTACCCAACCTGCAACATCCTTTTGAGATTGAGATAGATGCTTCAGAATATGCTGTGAGAGAAATTCTCACCCAACATGGACATCCCATGGCCTATCATAGTGAGACACTATCAGATATCATCCATAAGTATCCCATTTACAACAAAGAAATGTACTCCATTGTACAATCCCACCACCTGTGGAGGAATTATATTCTCAAGAAGGAGACAATCATCCACATTGATCATAAGCCTCTGCAGTTAATGCAGACACAAGGAAAATTGTAGAATAACTACCATCAAAAGTGGTCCACATACTTGCAACAATTCCATCTCAACATCAAGTATAAGACAGTGAGCACCAACCACATCGCTGCTTACCTCAGTTGACTTCCAGTTGAACCACTAACCACAGTGCTACACTCCTGCGGACATGAGGCCTCCAGATGGATCCAACTATATGAGAGAGATCCTGACTTTGCCACTACCTACCATATGATGGGCACAAACACAACTATCATTTATTTCCATATTTAGGAAGGGTGGTTGTGCCATCTGGGCCCATCTCTGCATCCCATCAAGAGAGCGAGTAAAGATGATTTAGGAATCTCACTATAGCTGGGTGGAAATACATTTCAACATAGAAAAGACAATGGTAGTGCTGCAACAACATTTCTATTGGTCGAAACTTCGACATGATATCAACAAGTATATCGGGCCCTGCATGGCTTGCGCCATTACCAAACCAACCATTAAGAAACAAGGCATGTACACTTCTCTTCCTACTCTTGACAGAACATGGGAATCCATCTCAATGGAATACATGTCCGGCCTTTCTTCAACCAAGCAGGTAAATGACTGTGTTTTTATGGTTGTTGATCGATTTTCCAAGATGGTGATTCTGGGCGCTTGTAAGAAGAGCATCACAGTGGAGGCCACTACCCATATCTTCATCCAACGAGTGTGGTTACATTTTGGGATACCGCAGAGCATCGCCTCAGATCCGGACAATCGATTCCTTAGTACATTCTAGTTGAGCCTTTGGTCATGACTGGACACCAAGCTCCCCAAATCCATGGCCTTACGCCCCCAAAACAAACGACCAAACCGAGGTCATCAACATGATGATCGTGCATATCTTGCGCATGTACAATTCCAAGCATCCACGCACATGGGATGAGAGTCTTCCCTATGTTCAACATAGTTACAACAAAGCCATACATAGCTCAACCGACCAAAACCCCTTTCAGGTGGGGTTGGGATTTCAACCATTGGGTCCCATGGATATTGCACTACCCCTTTCATCCACACAGGTAGACTCATCCCATGCTCAAATTGAAGCTGACAAAACCACCTGATTCATTGAATGAATGCAACACATCCGCCAACAGGTTTAGGATATTTTGAAGAAGTCCAATGTAAAGTACAAGCAATGCCATGATCAACACTAGGTGCCCCACATGTTTCAGGTGGGTGATAATGTTTGGTTGCATTTGCAGAAAGAATGCCTTACAAGACCCCATCAGAAGCTTCATCCACTCCGCTATGGACCTTACACCATCACCAAAGTTGTGGGTGACAATGATTTTGAGCTCAACATTCCCCCCTTCCTTGGCTTGCACTTAATGTTTAATGTGGATCTCCTTCGACCATATTTTCCACCATTATTGGACACCTCAGAGATAACAAAACAATTGACACTGAAAAATTTCAACCATGACTACATGGAACAAGAATCCACTGATCAGATCATGGACACATAGGTCAAGGGTACTCACCAACAAAAGCTTCATCTTTATTGTGTTTTCAAAGTGAGGCAACTCCTGTACCAAGGAAAGTGGCTGAACTAGGGCCAAATTTAGCATAAATTTTTGCATCTGATGGGAGAACTCAATGCAATGGATACCATCTATTCATAATGGGGGAGGATTGATCCATGTGGATATCAGTGGCCACCCACCTCTTCTAATTGGCTCACATACAATTTTCATCTTGGCAGTTTATTTTCTAGCTTTTCGGGTCCTAGACTTCTAGGGCCATTTTTGAGGCCCTAAACAATGTTTTTTGGGACCTTCACAGTCACATTATTGTTGGAGTTAAAGTGTGACAGAAAAATGTGTATTCCTCGGATAGACCTTTTCAATGGGTTATCGTGCACCTAAAACAGAGATCATATGCAAAAGTTACGACCTCGGGAAGTTGATCTACCAACTTACCCCATCAAGGCCCACATGACTTTTGGCACTTCATCTCCTAGGGTTAGAGTTTTGGATGTATAGGGTTTTATGATTAATTATTGATGCTAAAACTGCTTGGAGACCTCAATGTAATGTGCTTAGGCAAATGTGCGTATCCTCCATATCTCTTCTCAGAGATTAGCTACCACCATTCAAGCAAGATTGTTTCATTATGCATTTTACAGTTTCAACATATTTCTTTATTGAATAGAAGTTAAGTTTCACTATATCTCTGTTATTTTTCTCTGTATATCTTTGTTAATGTTATAGATATATGTTTCATTTTTTTCCTCTCATAAATCCGTATTAGAGGTTGCAAAGGAAGGTCGAAGGAAAAAGTCTCAGAGTTGTTGAAAACTAGTAACCTTAGTTTCTGAGGTCATTCACGAGTTACAGATCAACATAGCGCGGATGTATGTAGGATGTAGTGGAGGAAAGCGTGGATATCCACGGGTAGTATAGGATAACCTCACATATATGTGAAAAGGCTTGTGAAAGGTTGAGAAGTGATGCTTGTACCAGGTTGTTGATGCCCATGTTAGTTTACTCACCTGTTATATGATACAACAAGGTGTCTACAGGATCATAGGTATGTTTATGTGTTAGTTTTAAGGATTATACTTATGTTGTTATGGTACATGCTTGAGGCATTGTTGGTTACTATTCTTCTATTCGGTCTAAGTTTATTGACCTAGGGTTCATGTCTGTTTGGGTTTCCAACAAAGCCTTTAAAACTATCGACCCTCCTAGTAAACCAGAAGGCAACGCAAGACATAGAATGCGCTGCACAGTCTCACCCGATATAACTTTAATGGGTGGTTGTAAGACTCAGGTGTTTACAACCTAGGATTGATTGTGAGATAAGAGAGCTATATATTGAGCCATTTATTATAACTTGTAAACACAGTATATTGTTATCAATGAGTTAAGAAGGAAATATAAAAACTCATTCATTCAACATAATAATAACTGCTTCTGATAATAAAGATATGCAAGAATTCATCACATACACAGATGTTACCATGGTTCACCCCCTCCTGGGCTACGTCCACAAATATTTGGTTCTTAGCTTTTTTATTATATTATTTATGCATCTACAATGCCTTGCGCTTACAACTCTTCATAGTCGGGCAAGATCTATATGAGGTGGACTAGATCGTACCAGGCTCCCCAACTCGTGATCTAAACCTCAAGATCTACCTTCCCTCATCCTCTCTAGCTCAACTACTTATACAAAAATGAATTATACCACAAAACATTACATATCGCATCCACTCATAACTACAAAAACAACAATAATCTGGACCAACAACCCACCCCTTATGATACCTATGGATATTTTATACATTTTGGGCTCTTTAGCCATTTACAATACCCTACCAAAACCCTAAGCCTACCATCGTTAGGTCTTCCTCCCATGCGTGCACACTATTCTTCCTTACAAATGTTGCTTTCCTTGCATGCACACATGTTGTGTTTCCTTCCAGCTGTCGCTTCCCTTGTGCACACTTTCTTTCCAAAAAACACCATGATTTTTCACTTTGGCCTGCCTCCAACATCCCCCCAACATTGACATGTGCCTCGTCGCAAGCCACATATCCTTTGTGTGCTTCCTCGATCTCCTTGGTGATCGCTTGGACCTTTTCCTTAAGATCTGCTTCCCGTGTCTGTGCCTGCAAAGTCTTCTCCTTGAGTGTGTCCACTATCTGGATTGCAGTTTCATCACTGATCAATTCCACACACTTTTACTGGGTCTATGCTATCTGTGCCTTAGCTTCCTCTGCTTGTGCTAGGACTTCTGCTACCTGCTCCTGCAATGGTTCCATTTGAGCATGGCGCTCCTCTTTCTGTGTTTTCACCATAGTTAGCTTTGCCTCTAATCTCTTCATGTCCTACGCCCTTTTGACGTGTTTTGTGATAGGCATTGTCTTTTGTTGTTTCTTTAGATCTTGGATCAATGCATTGATCCTATATTCTTCCTTGTCCCACTTTTGGACCTGTTGATCCTCCTCTAGATTAGTCTACATCTGTGCTACTTTATTGAACAAGTCAACTGCTGTGCTGACCTATTGCTCTATCTTCTGCAACTACGATGTTTCTTCCTGCTTCCCTTGCTCCTTCACTACTGGTGGAGTGGTTGGTATGAGTTGTTCTCAAAGTTTCTTGATCTCCTTTTGATATTGATCGATTTCCTGCGCAATCTGATCAATCTTTTCTACTGTTGTGATTTCATCTCTCTGCGTGGCCCGTGGAATCTTATCGCAAGTTCCTTCCACTTTTTGCTCCAATCCTTTTATGTGATTCCTTTCCTCTCGGGTCTTAGATTTAGTTTACTCATAGACTATTTCTAACACATCCCTCTTTTCTATTTCTCACTGCAATTTGACTAAGTCTTTGTGTGCGCGAGACTGTACCTCATGGTTTATGCTAACTTGCAACTTTTGTAGTGCCCTGGTTGGCATCTGCATCAACACCAGTTGAATTTGGCTTAAGTCCTTTAGGGGTGTCTTCCCCACAATCTCATCCATGCGCAACATACTGGCTGTGATGTGGAATGTTGCATTCAGGTGCGGTAATGGATGGAATGGATCTCATTCTTCTAATTCCACTCTTTCCTCCATCTGCGGTGCTGATGGTTCTGTTCCCCTACTTCTTGTTGACTGTCCTTCCCCGATTTTCTTGAGGAGATGCCACATGTCTATCAATTTCTCTTCAATCATATTCCTGTGGTGCGCAACATGGTCAAAATACTCGGATAGACAATCCTGGACCATTTGTGCTATCATTTCTCCATCGTCATCTGTGATCGTATACTCTAGCGATGTTCTTTGTTTCTTCGTTTTCTTGCGTGCACCTCCTGTTTGCGTTTCTGGCCTCTTATTTGCCCCTAGTTCTTGTGGGTTGGGCCTTGCTGCTCTCTCCTACGCGGGCTCGGCCTGTTACTGCTGCTCCTTGGCTAGCTATGTCTTATCCTTATTTCCATTCTGGGTCCCTATATTCATTGGCCCTTCGTCTGTCTGTGTTATTTTTCCCTGGCCCATTCTTCGTCTCTTGGGAACTGGAGTTTCCTTTGGCTGGGTCTTTCCCTACCCTGCCTCTTATTCTACTATTCTTTCCGACAATTCTTAGGTAAGGATGGGAGTCTTCCACCCATCGTCCCATTCACTGATGACCATGTCAATGTCGCCCTCTGTGATATAGTAGCACATCTGTAGCCACTGTTTATCAGGATCCTTCCTCGCCTGTATACACATTGTATGTCATGTGGCCTAGAAGTTGGCAATGTATTTATACCACGCGACGACCTCTGATGTTATTCTCCACCTTTTGGAGATGGATTCCTGAATGTTGCGTAGGTATCCTTCAAAGATGGACCCACTAGTCCTTTTGTTTCTTGCATCTGGCCTAGCTTTGAGCAAGAAATATATTTCTCCTTGATTCAGTTTGGGCCTGGTACCAAAAACTACATACCTTGGCTCTCTCCATACCATGAAGGCTATTAATGTGATCAACCATGAATAATGAAACTCTGTTCCTAGATCCTGCGCATCCTTGCAGTCATCTAGGAATAATTTCAAGAGATACGGTGCCCAACTCACTGTGGTGCCTTCTGCACATTGAGCTACAACTGCAACAACCCTAGCTGGGACTTCCTCCCTGTGACATTTTCTTAGTAGCTTGCAGGGTAATATTTTCACAACCAATTGTGTTGCGACATCATTAATCCTTTTGATAATTATCCCTCTTGTCCCCAAGTTGGTTCCATACTTTTTCTTCATCTCTTTTGATAGCGCCTTCTCCCTAGCCTTGTCATATAGGAACTATGTGGGATCCATGCCCCGATATGGAAATCCTGTTATGCTTCCAATAAGCTCTATGTCTATCGAGACGAGCTTTCCCAACCAGATGTCCCCACCATGTGTGACTGCTAATAGTTGTTTGACGCATGCGGTTGTGTACTAACCTCTCCCAAAATGTGGTAGGTCTACCAGTCATAAAATTCATGTCTTCTCCAACCCGGTTTCCCATTGGAGTGTCATATTAATTAGTTCCCCAAACTGGTTCAAGTCCACCATCTCCATGTACACTCTCTTTGCAAGTTCCAGAAACTTGTCTTCGTCTGCTACATCATGGTCTGAGTATTTGAGCTTCCCTATATGACCCAACAGGTCTGGTCCTTCCTGTACCCCATTTAGTATACATGGTAGAACGATTTCTGCTACCGGTTTCTTGCGAGGTGACCTGGGTATCTATACCTTGTCTTTCTTCGACGGTGGTGGCTAGCTCGAAGTTCCAGCGAATTCTGGTTGTTCCTCAGTTTACCATTCCGACCGACCCATTACATATTCAAACGTTCCTTCTAGTGGGAGGTTCGATATGGTTGTTTGAGACTTGTCTGTCTTAATTACTATGTCCATATTCGACTTCGTTCCATTGACGTTTGGAGCTGGTTCAGTTCTCTCTGGTTGCACCTTCTTCAGGGTTTCTGTGTCTTGGTTCAGCTGCTCCTGTACTTATGTCGGTATGTCTATATAAGTTCCTTTTGGCACTGGCTATTGAGTTTCTTCCAGTATGGGTTTAGGGTTCACCGATGATGTGTCCGGAGATGGGATTTCGTTGATGTTGACGATCTCTAGCGGCTGTTGTTCACCTTCTTCCACCTGTCCTCATGACCTGGTTTTAATTCTAGTTGGTCTGACACTCTGGCTTGCTTCTGTTTTCTTGGGTGGTTCCATGGCGTGGAATATCGAACGTTTTCTGGGTTCGAATGGTCTCTGTGACCTCTATGAACTCGCTATGTACTTTTCGACCTCTATGACTCTCTGTCTGCTCTTTTTTCATGAATAGATTGTTTTCTCCCGCGTCCGTGTGTTGTATGGGTTTCCCATGAAGCTTGTTGATAGTGCTTCCTTCATTATGGGTTTAATGCACTTTAACTATGGGTTCAATGCATCTCCGGTGGATTCGTACTTTCCATTACTCTTCCTTGCCATCTCCAGTTGGTGCAATTAATGTGGTGTCCCATTGGTCCTTGCCGTCCTTTAATTCTGCCTAGTGCTGTCATGTCATCCTTCTTTTTTCGACTTTCCTTTTCCCACTTGTTCCATTTGTTGGTTACTATTATTCTATTTAGTCTGAGTTTATTGACCCAGGGTTCATGTCTATTCGGGTTTCCAACAATGCCTCTAAAATTATCGACCCTACTAGTAAACCATAAGGCAACGCAACACACAGAATGCGCTATGCAGTCTCACCTAAGATAGCTTTAATGGTTGGTTGTAAGAATCAGGTGTTTACAACCTAGGATTGAGTGTGAGATAAGATGTAACAACCTCCTCGTTGCGACAACAACTCCGAAAACAGGTGCAATTTTTTTTTTTTTTTGTTTAAAGTGTGTGCGCGCGTGTAGAAGAAACAACCCCCTTGACTCTATGTCACCACTCGAACCAACAAGATGCAAGTAATATGAACACAATCAAGAGGACCCGACATATCATAGTGACAACAAGAAATAAATGCCCCTGGACATAAGGCATGCAACTAGCAGCTGTAAGCAGAAAAAGACACCAGGTGTTAAGTACAGTACCGTCACTGAATGGAAGAATCCACAGTAGAGTTTACTATTTCTACACAGAAAAGTAGGGCTTTTAGTCTTATAACTTCTCGAAATAATATTAGATAGGCTCCTGGCCGACTGCTCAGGCAGAAACTAATAAATCTTTTAGGGAGTCGCAGTAGTGGAAACTGTGCCTTTAAACAACCCGAGACTACTGATATGGCTTAGAGTGTGTCGCAAGAGTGGAACTGTGCCTTTAAACAGCCTGAGACTCTTGATACGACACTGGATTCCTTCCACCGGATTTACACACAGACATAAATACTAAGCTACAAGAGGTGTCTATATCCCGCCCGACACAAACCGACTACGCAATACAATACCACCAAGTACTACAAATCAGGGACAATCATGACCTCTACGAGAGACGCAAGCCAGGAGGACGTAAATATCGACCAACCCCTACTGAGACCCGAAGACACCAATCAAGATCAATTGCTTCATTAATTATCATTAACTGACGAAGACCTTATCATAAGGTAAAAGCCAAAAATCAACCCCCGTTAATTAGTTATAAGGTCATTTTGCACTAGATCAAGGGCAAGCAATAAACACAGGCGCATTGCATTTTTCTGATACTCGCCATAAATGAGCAACGATATCAACCGTAATGGTAAACCCTCGAATGTTACATTCTCCATATTATCTTGCCTTTCCTACCCATTTATTACCATAGATTAGAATA
>JASDQU010816788.1:8443-29646 GCA_032191745.1 Picea mariana
TCGGTCTTGTTGATGGTCCTTCACTAGATCTTTGCTCTGGTGCTATCCTTGTTGCTTCTAAGAGATGATGCAACAATATTAATTATTCTTGCACCCATTGGAGTAGTTATTCTTGTTTTTGTGACGCTTGTTCAACTGCTTCATCTATCACATCCCTCACTTGATATCCGATTCTATCGATGTCATCATTTATTAGAGTATAGAAAATTGGTACTTTGTGGGATTTCATATTCTTGCACGTAGTTTCTGTTGGCCCCTTAACCTTGTATTTCCACTTCTCTCCGACTATATGTTGTGTGTCTTCTGTGTCTCTTCCCTGTTCATTTCCCTATCCATTACCCCATTCTTCTGCATCGTTTTCAGGGTGCTCCATCTCTATTTTGTTCTGAGGAACGTTCCACTCTAGATCCCAATCCTGTATGATCAGGTGGATATCTTCTTCTGTGATATTGTAATTTGTATGGATCCATTCCTCTCTTGGGTCCTTTTTTGCTTGTATATAGATATAATGTCGGTCTTCTCTGAATCACGCAATCGAGGTGTACGCCTCTACCAGTTGTTGGAGCCACCTTTGTTTTTAGCCCGTTTTGAATTTCACATCTTAATGCTCGAAATCGAAAGATGGTTTTCGTATTTTCCGTCTTTTATTCCAAAATCTTTGAAGTCTCATTACGCGAGCAGCGACGGTTATCATACTCTCAAGGTGAGTCTAGTTTTTTTTCAAATGATTTTCCCCTTTTTTACCTTGGGATTTCGTATGTCGAATGTTATAGATCACATAGTACACATGTCCCGAATAGCGAAACGACGAAAGCACTTTAAAGTTTTACCTAGGTCAGTAACGAGAATAATTTTTTTCTAAATTACGGTTAAGCATCATCGATGTTGACACTCAGAACTGAAATGGGTTGCAGCAAATCAATCCTGAGGCAACCTCAAACCACTTTGGATTGGAAGGCTGCCCTCCCCCAACCCGAGAGGGATCTCTCGAAAAATGTCACAATAGGAATTTAAGTAAGCGTGAAAAAGGTGGGTAGATTTATGGGTAAATGATGGTCTTGGATTTTTGGAGTTTGGGGGTTAAACCAGGGAAATGGTCCATTGGGCATGGAGTCAAATGAAAACCGAAGAAAGGAGACAATAGCAGGGATCATTTAACTTGCAGAAAGTGAGGCAAAGTAAGTCTATCTTTCAGCGCTTTAATTGTCATGATGCGGTAGCGGAAATAAAAAGGAAAGGCCGATGTAGCAGAGAATATATGCAGAATTCCGGAAGTGTAGGATGGTCTTACACCCGCTGATAGCTGGTGCACAGGAAATACATCAAACAATTACAGAAAACCATAATCCATTGATTATAGTAGTGGTCATACTAAAGTATAACGAAGCACATCAGTTAGAAGAAAATGAAATGAACGTAGTGGTGACGGAATAAGGAAGAAATAATATTATGAAAATGATAACACATCAACTGCGAGTAAGGAGCATATCAAATAAATTCCAAACAAATTTAACATAGCTGATAAGGAGAAGAACATGCTGAAAGAAATCGACCATGATGAATCTCACAGTCACAAGGAAAAAAATCATCTTTATTACTCCATTAATGGCTTACAAAATAACTCATCATTACACAAGGAACCCTCTTTACAGAGGTTTTTCCCTCAGCGCTGCACTCGCGCCCCCTTCCCTTTTTTGTTACATACATCATTCTTTTAAAAGAGAAAAAATCTAAACAAAACTCTTAGTGTTCCAGGAAATATGAACCGGTTCGTCTTCCTGGTACTCTGCGACTGACAGATGCGTTGCTGGCTCATTAGACCGTTGCTAAATATTTTGACACCTCGTCATTTCTTCCTTGACATTTGGAAGCTATGGTTTTGGATATTGGGCTCATGATCTATCCTCACCTGTAAAGAAATCATACATCATTTATCAGATGTAATGCATGAAAATATAATGCATAACCTTGTCTGCATATTAATGAAAGCTCAATATGGTTGACAGGTGGTAAAGTTCATAGCGTTTCACACATGACAACCTGCCAAGCCTTGAGAAGTTTCAGAGAAGTTTCCTGAATGCGTATGGATGCATTTTCATTTTTTATTTATCAGGTCCACAACTGCTGCTACAACTCCTGGTAAATATTCAGGCCTCTTTGATGGTCTTAACTCCGTTGAATACTGTGTGCAGCATGAAACTCTAACTAAAAGATTTAAAACATCTTACACCTCAAAAAATGGCACTCTGATGTGCATCTTCAAGATCAAATATGATCTTCAAAAAATGGTAGTTGTCCTGTTACTAAAAGAAATAGCAGTTTGAATGCCGTAAGACGAGTGCCTTGAGAACATCTTCGCTATGCCTGCCAAAGACTCTGATGCATGCCTCCCTCGCCTGCTCTGTTGCACATGGTATAATCAATGCTAGAATTTCTTCGTCCATCGAACCGTGGTGGGCTTATTTTAACTGTTGGGCTACCATGACCAGGATTCGAATGTCTCCGAGAACTATATTTTGAATGGCCTTCATAACTTCTTCTTCGAAAGACACGCAGTCCATCAACATTGATATAGGTAATGGCTGTCCGCTTATCAACAGGATTGAATGGAGAAAAAAAAAATGAACTTCTGTAATATTTTCTCGTGCCTCTTTGGGATCACTGAGCGTGTTTATAATAGCAACATCAATAGCATCTTGATTCTCTATTCTATATGCTCTCGCTGCAAGCAGGACTACTGTATTTCTGTCCATATCCTTGTGGAACACCTCAACAAGATTCCCATCTACAGTGAGACGAATTAGAGTATGAGTGTCGGTTTTATCACTGCAAAGAACATCCTTTCCAACCATTTCTTCAGTTGCAGTCATTTTCTTCGTAATTGCACCCTGCTGGGAGAGACGATGAGAGCCAATGGCCAAAGTGACAGAAAGAATAGTCAGCATAGTAATGGGAGTGGAACTCGATACTGGTGGCCTTCCTCTGCTGTCTCCAGAGCCCGTCGTCGGCGTTGGAGATCCCGTCGCCCAGGAAATCGTGCACCAGGTTTCGGTGGACTGACACAGAAGCGTTTGAACGCTCTACTATACGTGCCCAAACTTCTCGCTGTCAAAGACATGTCTCGCATGTAGGGGGTTTAGAATCTGTCATCCGGCTTATCTGCCGAACCCTGTTGCAGTTGCACCAAAATAACGTATGTTTTCTGCAGTGATTCTCCTGACATGCATGGGTTGCCTAATCCTGTAATAGGCTCCAAATATAGCTAAAATCACCACCAAGCCCATGCATTTCTCCATGGCCTTTTTGTCTTCTTCAGACACAACGAACCCTAGGCTACCATGATTGGCAAAACCACAAGCCAATTCTGTCCCTTCAATGTAATTAAAATACTTTTTCCTTTCATTTACATCGATATTTCCTCCAAAGGTCACTGGAACCGATGCTGAATTAGGGTTTTCGGTTCCTTTCATGTAGGTAAGAGAAGACCGATCAATTAACTCGTCTTCCCAAATCTCATGAAAACTGATATCCGAGACTGAAAACAGTGAATATAAATGGCAAGATCGATTCGCAATGGCTGTAGCTTTCCTCAGTAAATATTTCTTCACTCCATATTGAGACCCATTTCCCTCAGTTGAAGCATTCTCCTTTGTATCTTGCTTATCATTCTCAACAATTGACTCTGAAGACACCATGAAGCTTGCATTTTCCACAGAAAACTTTCATTCCAAACCCATTGATATTGAGTCGGGAACATCTGGACGTTGTACACTTGCATGCCTCTTCCATGTAATGGGGAAAAAATGATCCAATTCTGCAGATATCTTTCCTTCAGGAGACTGTAGAACCTTTGCCAATTTGTGAGCTCTATATCCAAATGCACTTCATATACGATAGAAGTTTGCTTTGCTCACACTCCTCCCAAGATTATTATTTTCACGTAATGGATCAACTGCATTCAGAACTTGGAGATAAATTGTCGACTATCATGGCCATTTGGAACATCAGAGTACTTATCAATACATTTCTTTAGAAATTCCTTGCTAAGCAACAATTTGCCTCCATCTGTTTGAGGTGGTTCAGCTGTTATTTTTGGAAGAGCGACTTTAGGAACAGGACCCTGTATGCTGACACAATAATTGTCCCAATCGAACTTGTTAAAATAATCCAGAAATCTAAATAAAACCTCCAGTGGACCCCGTAGTGATGCATGGAAAAGATGAAAAATATACAGGACCAATGTCTCCAAAGCATATGTAGAAATAAGTCCATGATGAGCGCCAAGAATACGGCTTTCATAATAGCACCATGCTTTAACAAGTATAATACTACGTTTGAATAAGTGTTTCTTCCCAATCAACATATTAACCTCCTCAAGAAAGCAAAGGGTACCAAGTCCTCCAAGCTGATTGAGGGAGATGTCTACAACAATGTTTTCAACAAGACATTTCACAAGCTTGACCTTGGGCAGCACAGTCAATTTTGATATCTGTTACAACATCGGCTCCCTCTAGGGATGGTACTTTCTCGTAAAGTGCCAAGAACAATAGAACAGGTGCCTATATCCATTGAGTGACCTTACGCGAAAGCTATAATTCTGAGTTCTCCTGCTAGTGAAATCACCACCAGAAACTTTTAATGGAGTCGCCAGAGCATGTGCAACCAATATTTTCCTATGAACGGCTACTCAACCAGACCTTAGGACTACAAAAATGTCGTTCTCCCCAGGGATAGATATCAACTTTGAAATTCCCCGTCAACGGTGCCAAAATGTTGACACTGAAAACTGAAATGGGTTGCAGCAAATCAATCCCAAGGTAACCTTGAACCAATTTGGATTGGAAGGCTGCCCTCCCCCAACCCGAGAGGGATCTCTCGAAAAATGTCACAATAGGAATTTAAGTAAGCATGAAAAAGGTGGGCAGATTTATGGGTAAATGATGGTCTTGGATTTTTGGAGTTTGGGGGTTAAACCATGGAAATGGTCCATTAGGCATGGAGTCAAATGAAAACCGAAGAAAGGAGACGATAGCAGAGATCATTTAACTTGTGGAAAGTGAGGCAAAGTAAGTCTATCTTTCAGCACTTTAATTGTCATGATGCGGTAGCAGAAAGAAAAAGGAAAGGCCGATGTAGCAGAGAATATATGCAGAATTTCGGAAGTGTAGGCTGGTCTTACACCCGCTAATAGCTGGTGCACAGGAAAGACATCAAAAAATTACAGAAAACCATAATCCATTCGTTATAGTAGTGGTCGTACTAAAGTATAACGAAGCACATCAGTTAGAAGAAAATGAAATGAACGCAGTGGTGACGGAATAAGGAATAAATAACATTATGAAAATGATAACACATCAACTGCGAGTAAGGAGCATATAAAATAAATTCCAAACAAATTTAACACAGCTCATAAGGAGAAGAACATGCTGAAAGAAATCGACCGTGATGAATCTCACAATCACAAGGAAAAAATCATCTTTATTACTCCATTAATGGCTTACAAAATAACTCAGCATTACACAAGGAACCCTCTTCACAGAGGTTTTTCCCTCAGCGCTGCACTCGCGCCCCCTTCCCTTTTTTGTTACATACATCATTCTTTTAAAAGAGAAAAAATCTAAACAAAACTCTTAGTGTTCCGGGAAATATGAACTCGTTCGTCTTCCTGGCACTCTGTGACTGACAGATGTGTTGCTGGCTCGTTAGACCGTTGCTAAATATTTTGACACCTCGTCATTTCTTCCTTGACATTTGGAAGCTGCGGTTTTGGATATTGGGCTCATGATCTATCCTCACCTGTAAATAAATCGTACATCATTTATCAGATGTAATGCACGAAAATATAATGCATAACCTTGTCTGCATATTAATGAAAGCTCAATATGGTTGACGGGCGGTAAAGTTCATAGCGTTTCACACATGACAACCTGCCAAGCCTTGAGAAGTTTCAGAGAAGTTTCCTGAATGTGTATGGATGCATTTTCATTTTTTATTTATTAGGTCCACAACTGCTGCTACAGCTCCTGGTAAATATTCAGGCCTCTTTGATGGTCTTAACTCCGTTGAATACTGTGCGCAGCATGAAACTCTAACTAAAAGATTTAAAACATCTTACACCTCAAAAAATGGCACTCTGATGTGCATCTTCAAGATCAAATATGATCTTCAAAAAATGGTAGTTGTCCTGTTACTAAAAGAAATAGCAGTTTGAATGCCGTAAGACGAGCGCCTTGAGAACATCTTCGTTGTGCCTACCAAAGACTTTGATGCATGCCTCCCTTGCCTGCTCTGTTGCACATGGTATAATCAATGCTAGAATTTCTTCATCCATCGAACCGTGGGATTCTTTTAACTATTGGGCTACCATGACCAGGATTCGAATGTCCCCGGGAACTGTATTTTGAATGGCCTTCATAACTTCTTCTCTGAAAGACACGCAGTCCATCAACATTGATATAGGTAATGGCTGTCCGCTTATCAACAGGATTGAATGGAGAAAATAAAAATGAACTTCTGTAATATTTGCTCGTGCCTCTCTGGAATCACCGAGCGTGTTTGTAATAACAGCATCAATAGCATCTCTATTCTCTATTCTGGATGCTCTCGCTACAAGCATGACTACTGTATTTCTGTCCATATCCTTGTGGAACACCTCAACAAGATTCCTGTCTACAGTGAGACTATTTAGAGTATGAGTGCCGGTTTTATCACTGCAAAGAACATCCATTCCAGCCATTTCTTCAGTTGCAGTCATTCGCTTCGTAATTGCACCCTACTGGGAGAGACGATGAGAGCCGATGGCCAAAGTGACAAAAAAAATAGTCGGCATAGCAATGGGAGTGGAACTCAATACTGGTGGCCTTCCTCTGCTGTCTCCAAAGCCCGTCGTCGGCGTTGGAGATCCCGTCACCCAAGAAATCGCGCACCACGTTTCGGTGGACTGACACAGAAGCGTTTGAACGCTCTACTATACGTGCCCGAACTTTTCACTGTCAAAGACAGGTCTCGCATGTAGGGGGTTTCGAATCTGTCATCCGGCCTATCTGCCGAGACCTGTTGCAGTTGCACCAAAATAGCGTATGTTTTCTGCAGTGATTCTCCTGACATGCATGGGTTGCCTAATCCTGTCATAGGCTCCAATTATAGCTGAAATCACCACCAAGCCCATGCATTGCTCCATGGCCTTTTTTCTTCTTTAGACACAACGAACCCTAGGCTACCGTGATTGGAAAAACCAAAAGCCAATTCCGTCCCTTCAGAGTAATTAAAATACTTTTTCCTTTCATTTACATCGAGATTTCCTGCAAAGGTCACCGGAACCGATGCTGAATTAGGGTTTTCGGGTCCTTTCATGTAGGTAAGAGAAGACCGATCAATTAACTCGTCTTCCTGAATCTCATGAACATTGATATTTGAGACTGAAAACTGTGAATATAAATGGCAAGATCGATTCGCAATGGCTGTAGCTTTCCTCAGTAAATATTTCTTCACTCCATATTGAGACCCATTTCCCTCAGTTGAAGCATTCTCCTTTGTATCTTGCTTATCATTCTCAACAATTGACTCTGAAGACGCCATGAAGCTTGCAATTTCCATAGAAAACTTTCATTCCAAACCTAATGATATTGAGTCGGGAACATCTGGACGTTGTACACTTGCACGCCTCTCCCAAGTAATGGGGAAAAAATGATCCAGTTCTGTAGATATCTTTCCTTCAGGAGACTGTAGAAACTTTGCCAATTTGTGAGCTCCATATCCAAATGCACTTCGTATACGATAGAAGTTTGTTTTTCTCACACTCCTCCCAAGATTATTATTTTCACGTAATGGATCAACTACATTCAGAACTTGGAGATAAATTGTCGACTATCATGGCCATTTGGAACATCAGAGTACTTATCAATACATTTCTTTAGAAATTCCTTGCTAAGCAACAGTTTGCCTCCATCTGTTTGAGGTGGTTCAACTATTATTTGTGGAAGAGCGACTTTAGGAACATGACCCTGTATGCTGACACAATAATTGTCCCAATCGAACTTATTAAAATAATCCATAAATCTAAATAAAACCTCCAGTGGACCCCGTAGTGATGCATGGAAAAGATGAAAAATATACAGGACCAATGTCTCCAAATCATATGTAGAAATAAGTGCATGATGAGCGCCAAGAATACGGCTTTCATAATAGCACCATGCTTTAACAAGTATAATACTATGTTTGAATAAGTGTTTCTTCCCAATCAACAGATTAACCTCCTCAAGAAAGAAAAGGGTACCAAGTCCTCCAAGCTGATTGAAGGAGATGTCTACAACAATGTTTTCAACAAGACATTTCACAAGCTTGACCTTGGGCAGCATAGTCAATTTTGATATCTGTTACAACATCGGCTCCCTCTAGGGATGGTACTTTCTCGTAAAGTGCCAAGAACAGTAGACCGGGTTCCTATATCCATTGAGCGACCTTACGCGAAAGCTGTAATTCTGAGTTCTCCTGCCAGTGAAATCACAACCAGAAACTTTTAATGGAGTCGCCAGAGCATGTGCAACCAATATTTGCCTATGAACGGCTACTCAACCAGGCCTTAGGACTATGAAAATGTTGTTCTCCCCAGGGATAGATATCAACTTCGAAATTCCCAGGCAATGGCGCCAAAATGTTGACACTCAGAACTGAAATGGGTTGCAGCAAATCAATCCCAAGGTAACCTCGAACCACTTTGGATTGGAAGGCTGCCCTCCCCCAACCCGAGAGGGATCTCTCGAAAAATGTCACAATAGGAATTTAAGTAAGCGTGAAAAAGGTGGGCAGATTTATGGGTAAATGATGGTCTTGGATTTTTGGAGTTTGGGGGTTAAACCAGGGAAATAGTCCATTGGGCATGGAGTCAAATGAAAACTGAAGAAAGGAGACAATAGCAGAGATCATTTAACTTGCGGAAAGTGAGGCAAAGTAAGTCTATCTTTCAGCACTTTAATTGTCATGATGCGGTAGCGGAAAGAAAAAGGAAAGGCCGATCTAGTAGAGAATATATGCAGAATTCTGGAAAAGTAGGCTGGTCTTACACCCGCCGATAGCTGCTGCACAGAAAATACATCAAACAATTACAGAAAACCATAATCCATTTGTTATAGTAGTGGTCATACTAAAGTATAACGAAGCACATCAGTTAGAAGAAAATGAAATGAACACAGTGGTGACGGAATAAGGAAGAAATAACATTATGAAAATGATAACACATCAACTGTGAGTAAGGAGCATATCAAATAAATTCGAAACAAATTTAACACAGCTGATAAGGAGAAGAACATGCTGAAAGAAATCGACCGTGATCAATCTCACAGTCACAAGCTAAAAATCATCTTTATTACTCTATTAATGGCTTACAAAATAACTCAGCATTACACAAGGAACCCTCTTCACAGAGGTTTTTCCCTCAGCACTGCACTCGTGCCCCCTTCCCTTTTTTGTTACATACATCATTCTTTTAAAAGAGAAAAAATCTAAACAGAACTCTTAGTGTTCCGGGAAATATGAACCGGTTCATCTTCCTAGCACTCTGCGACTGACAGATGCGTTGCTGGCTCGTTAGACCGTTGCTAAATATTTTGACACCTCGTCATTTATTCCTTGACATTTGGAAGCTGCGGTTTTGGATATTGGGATCATGATCTATCCTCACCTGTAAATAAATCGTACATTATTTATCGGATGTAATGCATGAAAATATAATGCATAACCTTGTCTGCATATTAATGAAAGATCAATATGGTTGACAGGCGGTAAAGTTCATAGCGTTTCACACATGACAACCTGCCAAGCCCTGAGAAGTTTCAGAGAAGTTTCCTGAATGCGTATGGATGCATTTTCATTTTTTATTTATCAGGTCCACAACTGCTGCTACACCTCCTGGTANTGTGAGTAAGGAGCATATCAAATAAATTCCAAACAAATTTAACATAGCTGATAAGGAGAAGAACATGCTGAAAGAAATCGACCGTGATGAATCTCACAGTCACAAGGAAAAAATCATCTTTATTACTCCATTAATGGCTTACAAAATAACTCAGCATTACACAAGGAACCCTCTTTATAGAGGTTTTTCCCTCAGGGCTGCACTCATGCCCCCTTCCCTTTTTTGTTACATACATCATTCTTTTAAAAGAGAAAAAATCCAAACAAAACTCTTAGTGTTCCGGGAAATATGAACCGGTTCGTCTTCCTGGCACTCTGCGACTAACAGATGCGTTGCTGGCTCGTTAGAACATTTCTAAATATTTTGACACCTCGTCATTTCTTCCTTGACATTTGGAAGCTGCGGTTTTGGATATTGGGCTCATGATCTATCCTCACCTGTAAATAAATTGTACATCATTTATCGGATGTAATGCATGAAAATATAATGCATAACCTTGTCTGCATATTAATGAAAGCTCAATATGGTTGACAGGTGGTAAAGTTCATAGTGTTTCACACATGACAACCTGCCAAGCCCTGAGAAGTTTCAGAGAAGTTTCCTGAATGCGTATGGATGCATTTTCATTTTTTATTTATCAGGTCCACAACTGCTGCTACACCTCCTGGTAAATATTCAGGCCTCTTTGATGGTCTTAACTCCATTGAATACTGTGCGCAACATGAAACTCTAACTAAAATATTTAAAACATCTTACACCTCAAAAAATGGCACTCTGATGTGCATCTTCAAGATCAAATATGATCTTCAAAAAATGGTAGTTGTCCTATTACTAAAAGAAATAGCAGTTTGAATGCCGTAAGACGAGCGCCTTGAGAACATCTTCGCTGTGCCTGCCAAAGACTCTGATGCATGCCTCCCTCGCCTGCTCTGTTGCACATGGTATAATCAATGCTAGAATTTCTTCATCCATCGCACCGTGGGCTTATTTTAACTGTTGGGCTACCATGACCAGGATTCGAATGTCCCCGGGAACTGTATTTTGAATGGCCTTCATAACTTCTTCTCTGAAAGACACGCAGTCCATCAGCATTGATATAGGTAATGGATGTCCGCTTATCAACAAGATTGAATGGAGAAAATAAAAATGAACTTTTGTAATATTTGCTCGTGCCTCTCTGGGATCACTGAGCGTGTTTGTAATAGCAGCATCAATAGCATCTTGATTCTCTATTCTGGATGCTCTCGCTGCAAGCAGGACTACTGTATTTCTGTCCATATCCTTGTGGAACACCTCAACAAGATTCCTGTCTACAGTGAGACGATTTAGAGTATGAGTGCCGGTTTTATCACTGCAAAGAACATCCATTCCAGCCATTTCTTCAGTTGCAGTCATTCGCTTCGTAATTGCACCCTGCTGGGAGAGACGATGAGAGCCGATGGCCAAAGTGACAGAAAGAACAGTCGGCATAGCAATGGGAGTGGAACTCGATACTGGTGGCCTTCCTCTGCTGTCTCCAGAGCCCGTCGTCGACATTGGAGATCCCGTCGTCCAGGAAATCACGCATCATGTTTCGGTGGACTGACATAGAAGAATTTGAACACTCTACTATACATGCCCAAACTTCTCGTTGTCAAAGACAGGTCTCGCATGTAGGGGGTTTCAAATCTATCATCCAGCTTATCTGCCGAGACCTGTTGCAGTTGCACCAAAATAGCGTATGTTTTCTGCAGTGATTCTCCTGACATGCATGGGTTGCCTAATCCTATCATAGTCTCCAAATATAACTGAAATCACCACCAAGCCCATGCATTTATCCATGGCCTTTTTGTCTTCTTCAGACACAATGAACCCTAGGCTACCGTTATTGGCAAAACCAAAAGCCAATTCCGTCCCTTCAGAGTAATTAAAATACTTTTTCCTTTCATTTACATCGAGATTTCCTCCAAAGGTCACCGGAACCGATGCTGAATTAGGGTTTTCGGGTCCTTTCATGTAGGTAAGAGAAGACCGATCAATTAACTTGTCTTCTTGAATCTCATGAACACTGATATCCGAGACTGAAAACTGTGAATATAAATGGCAAGATCGATTCGCAATGGCTGTAGCTTTCCTCAGTAAATATTTCTTCGCTCCATATTGAGACCCATTTCTCTCAGTTGAAGAATTCTCCTTTGTATCTTGCTTATCATTCTCAACAATTGACTCTGAAGATGCCATGAAGCTTGCATTTTCCACAGAAAAATTGCATTCCAAACCCAATGATATTGAGTCGGGAACATCTGGACGTTGTACACTTGCATGCCTCTCCCAAGTAATGGGGAAAAAATGATCCAGTTCTGCAGATATCTTTCCTTTAGGAGACTGTAGAACCTTTGCCAATTTGTGAGCTCCATATCCAAATGCACTTCGTATACGATAGAATTTTTCTATGTTCACACTCCTCCCAAGATTATTATTTTCATGTAATGGATCAACTACATTTAGAACTTGGAGATAAATTGTCGACTATCATGGCCATTTGGAACATCAGAGTACTTATCAATACATTTCTTTAGAAATTCCTTTCTAAGCAACAGTTTGCCTCCATCTGTTTGAGGTGGTTCAGCTGTTATTTGTGGAAGAGAGACTTTAGGAACAGGACCCTGTATGCTGACACAATAATTGTCCCAATCGAACTTGTTAAAATAATCCAGAAATCTAAATAAAACCTCCAATGGACCCCATAGTGATGCATGGAAAAGATGAAAAATATACAGGACCAATGTCTCCAAAGCATATGTAGAAATAAGTCCATGATGAGCGCCAAGAATACGACTTTCATAATAGAACCATGCTTTAACAAGTATAATACTATGTTTGAATAAGTGTTTCTTCCCAATCAACAGATTAACCTCCTCAAGAAAGCAAAGGGTACCAAGTCCTCCAAGCTGATTGAAGGAGATGTCTACAACAATGTTTTCAACAAGACATTTCACAAGCTTGACCTTGGGCAGCACAATCAATTTTGATATCTGTTACAACAATCGAGGTTTCATGTCTCGGCGTTTACTAACTCCAAAAGTCTTACTGTCGTAACCCCGATATCCGAAATCATGAATTTCTTGTTTTGGTAACCCGCGTTAATGTTAAAGGTAAAAAGCTTAGCCGCGGTTAAGCTTTGTCGGAAATTCGCAACTTGACGTATTTTCCTTTAAAAGCTACACTGTCAAAGCCCCGAGTCGCGAAGTCGCAATAAAGATAGAAACATAATTAATTAAACACTTAATCCGGTTTTATCCCCCATTTAATTAAAACATATCATCACGATCTCACGATTTCACAACTCGGCATACAAACTTCCCGGAAGCTATACCTTCGAAGCTCCGAGTCGCGAAGTCGCGATCTCACGATTTTGCAACTCGGCATATGAACCTCCCAGAAACTATACCTTCGAAGCTCTGAGTCGCGAAGTTGCAATATAAATAATCACGTAATTAATTAAGCACTAAATAATCACGTAATTAATTAAGTGCCTAATCATAATTACATTTTTTATTAACTAAGGATAATCATCGCAATCTCGGGTCTTAGAGGTTCAAAGGGTTAAAGCGAAAACTCCCGATGTAACGAGTACCGAAAGATCAATTAACATCAATAAAACCTGATTAATTGAGCTAAGATAGCTTTTCTCGTGATTTGATGCATGCACAGTCTACGAGGCAGGCTTAATTTTTCCTTACGCCAACTGACATTTCGAACCGCCAAAATTTATGGCATTAATTAGAAACAAGGCGAATCGACAAGTAAGGATTGGGTTTTTATTGCTAAATTTATATTTAAGCATGATTTGACTATTCTGTTCTTGAAAAGTACCGATTTTTTGAATATATGGAGCTGTTATTTGTTATCACAAATTCATTTCTATATTACACAGAGCAAACTTTTCTCAGCGAACTAATTTCTGTATGTATACATATTTTTATCGCAGAAGAGCTAAAGCATGATCCCCCGCCATGGCCCCGCGAAAAGCGTCTAAATCCAACGTTGAGGTTTCGGGACAAGGTTCAGACAACGTCGCTGATACTTCACCTCGAAGTGTCGACTCTTTCAGGATCTGGTCATTTGTTTATGATGTTCTACAGTCTGAATTGGTAGATTATTCTGATGATTCCAGCGACAATGAAAAAGACGACCTGACCACCAAATATAAGATCGTCGTCTAATCTGGAATGCATAAAGTAGCGGCCAGGCCATAACTGCTCCCTTACTATGATATGGTCCGGTGGGCATTAGACCATGTGGACATACCAACCAGAACCATCATCAATGAACATAAAGTCACTATTGGGACTTTCAGACCCGAACAACTGCAAGCTATGTACAAGTTGCCTACCATGTCGGAGCTTACCTACGATGCCGAATTCTTGGAAAACTTCAAATAGAAGGAATGTGTGCAGTATGAAAAGACTATGCCTAGTTTAATCAGAGATTGGGTTTCACACCCTGCGAAGTTCAGGGCAGACAGTAATGGTATATATTCAATAGCTTCCTTGGAACCGCAGTTCAAATATGTAGCTATGATGACCTACAGACTATACGGGAGAGAGGACACCACACATTTTTTTCTTCAGTGGGTGCCTCTAATACATTCAGTTTCCAAAGGTTGTTCCTTCGACTGGGCTAAAATGCTGTCTAATAGCTTGACCAGTCGAGTTACAGAGTATCGGGCGCAGAGTGAGAGCGGAAAGGTTGCTTCATTTTTTATGTCCGCGTACATTATGGATGCCGTGTGTTTTTGAACGCCCTTTCCCTTAATGAGTTGGAGTTGGACTCCATCAGAGACCGAGCCCATCCACGTCTACCATTCAAAACTGTGGGAAAACAAAGCGGCAAATATTTTGTATGAAATATTTAACTGGGTAATGGTACCACTGCATGTCACTATTTTCAAGCACCCACCACCCAGGATCTCGGACAGTATAGCGACGAACCTGAGCAATATAGCTGACTGGTATGTAGAAGCCGAATTCTCATATCTCAGGGTTTTCGGGGTTTCTGTTCCCCCACATGCATTACCATTATTCATACCCGACAAGATGGCTTGTCGTGAGGTTGCTAGGCAAATCGTAATCGGTGGCATAAGTAAGGAGCTTAAGGGATATTCAAAGAAGGTATGACCACCTTTTCCTGTTCATTTAAATTCATATTCTTTGTTAGATTTCGGACATGCTAAAGCTGAGGCAGTAGCCCTGGAAGACCTAAAATTGGTTCATATTGAATTCAAGAAGCACGATCCGCAAAGGGTCGTAAGTAATCACTTGGTCGGCTGTGGACTCAAAAGGTTTGAACATGAGAATTCACCCTCGGATGATTTTTTCCGAGGTGCAAGATATTATGCTGAGATATTGGCTTGGATACAAGCCCTGGCACTCGAAGAGAGGGCCGATGTTCTAAAATTTCAAGAACATCGATGCAATTGTCTTCCCGCAGTATTGCGGGGTAAGAATCCAAGTACAACAGAGGTTAAACAAAAATAAGCCGAAGGCTCCAAAGATGCGACACCCAACCAAGAAAAACACCAGGACCGGGAAGAGAAAAATAGGAGTCTGAAGACAGAGATAAAGACTCCCGAGCCACCGAAAAAGCGGACTCCAGTTACTACTCCAAGACAGACAGCTAAGCAAATTGGAGATCCCATCGCCTCCATTACTCCCTTGCAGTCAACTCAGGGAAACATAGACACAGGGTGGATTTTAAATAAAGAATTGAGACCTATAAGGATGGAAGAGCTCCCTCCTAATGAGTTCTTTTTCGATAAGAAGAGAAAGGCTGTGGTAAAAAGAGAATTCTATCAGGAAGGGGGATCAACAACTAAGAAGTACAAAGTGTTGACCGATGGGAAAGATAAGAGGAAAGATGAGTTTTCTATAGAAATAGCCGGGACCTTAGGGGCATATGCTACAACAAACCAATTTTCAGTCGGGGTTTTGAAAAATTAGCTGAAGTGAAAAAATTGCCTCATAAAAACCTTAGAAACTAGACTAGCCACAACAGAGGAGGTTTCCAAGGACCAGGCGAGTGCAAAAATAGAACAAGCAAAGCTAGCCGATAAAAAGGAGATAGAGCTGCTCAAAACTAAGCTCGAACAAGCAAAGCTGGTGGTTCAGAACGGTCAGATACAAGCGGGCTAGCAAAAAGACTTGATTGAACAACTACAGGCTAGAGTGGAAATTGTTGAAAGTAAAGTTATAGATATCGGGATGTTCCAGTCCCAGGCGATGGAAATTCAGAGCAGGGTTTCTGCGGCCCAACGAAGTTTACTCACCAAGGTAGAGATAATTCAGGACAACTGCTTACTCGTTGATGAAGTATTGGAAATTTTATTTGTCAGAGAAAGGGAAGCTGGAGCAGCTCGGGTCTCTTTTCAGGAAGCTGTAATAGCTACAAACAATAGGGAATTAGGAAGTACTCCCAGGTTTTCCATTTCAGAGCAAACCAGAGGAAATATTTTATTGAAAGAATGGGAGCACAGTATATCAGAAGGTAAATTGCAAGCCAAGAAGGTAATGAAATCCTTTGAAGAGGTTTTTGGTTCTATAAATGGTACTCTATTAAGTATTGATAATGAAAGCAATGCTGAGACATTGAGTCAAATGAATATAGCGAAAATCTCTCTTGATATAAACGAAAAAGAAGAAAGAGATTCGGTCGAAATCTCACAAGTAACTATGGAAAACATAGTGAAAATAGATAAATGTATGATTAAACCAAGTGTGAAATTATGCGCCATTGACATCATAGACCGACAGATGGAAGAAAGGTTGCCGCAATTAGCCCGAGATTGTTACTCTTTTGAGGCCAATTGTCAAGCGGAACCGTCAAGGTTGATATCTCGGCTAGTGGAAAGATGTGTCACTTGTACCGAGCATGCGAGAGGGCAAGCTTCTGGTACCAAATAAAGACAGAGATGAAGAAATGGAATGATTTCTCTCCTTCTTATCTTAACTGCAAATCTTGTAACGATTGAGATTCCATCTTATGTAAAACTGTATAATATACCATAGAAAGAAAGAAAAATGGCTGGACCTTTTTGTGTCGATTGTAATAGAGGTTTTCTATTTTGAGAGTTAATATAAAGAAAATCCGAAAATTCTCAATTCCATCACGACTGTGTTATGAGTTTGTTTCCTTGTATCTCATATTTCATTTCATTTCATATTTGTATTTGATGAATGCTTCGCTATAATTTAGTACAACCTCTACTATAGTGAATGAATTCTGGTTTTCTATATTGTTTACTGTTTTTCCTCTGTACCAGCTATCAGCAGGTATAAGACCAGTCAACACTCTAGAATTCTATATATATTTTATGCTTCATTGGGTTATTTCTTTACCTTTTTCTTCTTCTGTTTATAAGTGAGATTCTCCCTTGATAGGAGCCTTACACGATAGACATCTTAATGTTTTCTCCCACCTCATACATCTTTATTAAAATATAACTCAGTTATGGGAAAGGGCCTTTGGTTTGCACCCTATTTTTACTCCTGGAACTATAAACTCTCTTTTATACGATCGAAATTGAGATAGCACCTAAATTTCCCCCGAGATTTTCTTATCTTTCTGTTCCTCTATGACTGTCCCTATAACAAGACAACCTAATATCGAACCCGGACTATCAGATCAAACACATATTGCCTTAAATATTTTTGATACTATTCTTAAAACAACCACTACCTGGGTTGAACTCGAACGTTCATGGGCAGCAATTGAACAGGATATAAACATTCAGGAATAGTTGGAAGCTAGACAATGCCAACCCAGAAATCATCCCTAGCTTCCCTTACCGAAGGTTGATGTTTCTTCCTTCTCTACCCCTTACTCACTTTCGGATGCCTAGACACTGTACTTCTAAGCCTTAAGTACAGACTCTGGAACAACACCAGTTGTGGTGAAATGCATGGTTTATTATTGATGCACTTATGAATCCTTTCACCTTATAGAAAGAACTCCATGTTAGTGTCGATCTGTCTTCTTTTGTTAGGTGTGTACCGAAAATCCCGATACTTAGCAGCCAAGCATGGCTTACCTATGAGACCCAAGAACTACACATTCTCCAACTCTTCCCATGTTGTGAAAGCAATCAGAATTAGCAACCATGGATAATGGAATTTCATGCCTATATCTCGTGCTTCTGTGTAGTCGACGAGGAATTGGTTCAATAAGAAAGGTGCCCAGCTCATAGATACCCCTTCGACACACTTCTCAACCACAAATATCACTCCCACTGGAACTTGGTATTTTCTACATTTCCTCAGTAACTTGTATGTCAATTCCTGTGTTGCAATCCTTATTGTTGGGTCACATATGCTCGACACATCCAACCCACTCACACCTCTAACTATGTGAAAATTTTCCCTCAATGCCTTTGACAGAGCTCTATCAGTTTTCTTGTCTACAAACAACAAGGTTGGATCTTTTCCCTGTGATGGTAAGCCTGTGATCGTTGCAATTAGGTCTGTATCTATATATATTGGCATGTCCAACAAAAAATAACCACCATGCACATAGGTTAAGAGAAACTTAACACATGCATTCACCTTGTTGCTCCTGCCGAAATGTGGGATGTCGAACATTTTTAGGATGCCCGCTCTCTCCAATCCTATGGACCATACCTTTGGCACATGTATGCTCTGATTCATTGCTGAATCTATTCTCGGTTCCAGGTATTGGTGCGGTGCTAGTTCAGGGAAATTCACTGTGTATGTGATATTGTGGTCCACATATTTGAGCTGTGACACCCTCCCAAGCATGTCTTCATCTATGATGACCCCATTTGGGATGTTGGGTGTCACCAATTCATGGTTGACAGTCTTCTGCAATGTCACTGGTGTGGCATCATCCTTCCTTGGTGGAATATAGTCTCGGCGAAACCTCGACCTCGACGATGATGCTCCCTGGGTCTCTTCAACCTCTAGTTCTACTGTTTGCACTCTTGTTCAAGCTTTCTTTGGTACATACATTGTTTCTTTTGGCGATGCAATGTCTATAAACTAGTTACCAATGACAACTGTTTCAGCTATGGGGTTTTTCCTAGCTTCTGCAATATGGTTCTTGGATCTCTCTTACTCGCATGAAACTCTAAGTGACAATAACCAATGCTTGTTGACCCTTCATGGATTTTGTGCCCCTTCGCCAGTTGTCCATGTTCATTCGAGCCTGAATTAACTATATATTCCGCTAGTGGTGTGATGAATGCTTGATTTAATGCTGCTTTATTGCCATATGTTCCGTTGGATTTGTGCCTCGTACTGTTAGTCTGACACGATGCTCAACGACTGTTTCCATTTATGGCTACACTTCGTCTTTACAGATTGTCATTAACACTCTTTAACCATGATTTATGCCCTTTTTATGCCTTTAACCTAACTTTCTCTACGTTGTTTCTTTTATCTACACAACACTCACTTTTTTCTGTGCCCTTACTCTCATTGTAACTGATTTCATTTTTTTTCCTTCGGTTTTCTTTTCTCTTTTTCAACTTTTTATTTTTTCTACTTTTTCTTTTTCTTTTTCCTACTATAATACACTACTATAATACAAAGGTTTGCGTGCAAGTCAGACTAGTGCGCAGTAGGTCGACTATCCCTATAAAGTTTCAACCGACAACCATTCACCATTCCTCCCAGGACTTCCCCATTCAATGTTTCCACCTACGCAACACCTGTCTCCGTCACATGCTTAGTCACATATGGTCCTAACCAATGCATTTGAAACTTCTCTGGATGCTACATAAATTTGCTATCGTATAGTAATAATAAATCCCCCACTTGAAACTTTTTCTGTTTAATGTGTCTATCATGCCATGCATTTTCTATGGCCTTCTGAACTTGATGATGGAACCCTGCAACAAATATATCTTCCTCAAGCTATAACAACTGTGACAATCTCTCCTCTACTTTTCCAGAGTCCGAAAGATCAGTAATTGCTACAATGCCCAGGCTAGGAACAATAAAATCCATTGACATTACTGCTTCTTTCCCATATACCAACCTAAAAGGTGTCTATTCAATCATCTTTTTACTTGTAGTTGTTGGCACCAGGCTGAAGTGGAAAGAAGGACGATCGCGGGAAAGAAAGCGTGTAGAAACGGAAGTAACAACTAGAGAAAGAACAACACGTGCGCATGCAAGAAAGCGTGCACAAGGAAAGCGACAGCTGGAGGAAGAACAACATGCGTGCATGGGAGGAAGACCTAACATTGGTAGGGTTAGGGTTTTTGTAATTCTTTGTAAATGGCTGAAGAGCCCGAAATGTATAAATATAGATACGTAGGTATCATGTAGAAGTTTGATTGTTTTGTGTTGAAAAGTTGTGTATTAGCTTGGGGTGTTAGTATTGTTATCCCATATTTTACTGTAGTTACGCATTAGCGGATGCGGTATGCGATATTGACTATTATGTAACATTTTTGTAAGCTGTTGAGCTAGAAAGGAGGAGAGAAGGTAGATCTGAGGATTAGTTTGCAGGCTGTAGAGCCTGGTGCTATCTAGTTCACCTCATATAGATCTTACCCATAAGAGGGGAATTGTAAGCGCGCGATGCCGGAAATGTAGAACTGCCATAATAAAAGAGCCAAGAGCCAAATCTTTGTGGACGTAGCCCAGGAGGGGGTGAACCATGGTAATAACTATGTAATGTGATGAATGTATTCATCTCTTTACTTTCTTTCAGCAGGTTATTTTTATGATTAATAAATGAGTTCATATATTGTTATGGAACACAAATATGTTTCTTGGGAAGTAAACTGTGTAATGGTAATGTGCACCTGTGAGGAATAGGTAGATTACCATCATAGTTCGTAGTGCATGGCTCTGGTTAATAAACCCCTATCTCATACTCAATCTTAGGCAATAAACACCTGAGTCTTACAACCACCCATTTAAATCTATCTCGGGTGAGACTCCGTAGTGCATTCTGTGTACCATGTTGCCTTCTGGTTTACCAGAAGGGTTGATAGTTTTAGAGTATTTGTTGGAAACCCGAATGACATGAACCCTAGGTCAATAACTCAAAGAGCAGTTAAGAACCAACAAATGTTTCCATTTCCGTGTTAAGACGAACAAGAGAGGTATGAGTAGGCGAGATCTGAGTGAACAAGAAACAACTGAGTGAAACAAAAGAATAATGAACCATTAGAAGGGAATGTTGAGACCTTGGAACCCCACGAAAGAGTAAATTGAAGCCTGGTTGAGAACCAAAGAGATAAATGTTTCCCAGAAAGACAATAGAAACCCTAGCATCATACCTC
>JASDQU010816789.1:1841-12263 GCA_032191745.1 Picea mariana
AGGGGTTTGAATGATCATATATTTGCTTGTAATACCTATTATCCCTAATTTTTAGGGATAACCAGGATATCATGTCTCGAGGCCCACAGGTCCTAGACATGGAGTACCGAGAGCAAGATTGACCTGAGCATGGCCCTGGAGGGCCCATCCTTTTCTTCTTTCGTCAGATTCATCATGTCAACAGTGAAAACATCCATCACCATCGGCTTGGTCTTGTATCAGAGAAGGCTCTTTCTCCATGAGGTAATTGGTCTAGGTATCATGGTATGTGTCACTTTTGATCATTATAACCTTCAAATGTATGCATCTGACTCCTTTTATTTATGATAATTGCTTGGATTTTACATTGGCCCACTTGACCATGTTTGGGAATATTGACTGGGTTCCCTAGTAAGCCTGTACCCATAGGTTTTGGTTTGCCACTGAGGGATTTTTGAAGAGCCATCATCTGCTCCCATCATACCATCACTTTTAGATCTTATCTCCCACTCATCTGTCCCATTCCCCTTTTCTGAGCATTAGGATGAACTGTTTGTGGGGTTGCACCTTATCTCGTGGGAAGAAGGGGCTAAAGGCCCAGAAGGTAAAAGCAGCTGGTAAAAGATAAAATCTTAAAAATGAAACCTCGAGATGCTTCGCCCAGGGATCCTCGAGAAGGTAATAAAAAGCCTCTCAACAAGAAACAAGAGGGACCTGAAAAAAAAATAATAAACAAGACCTAATCAAGAGGATAGGGGGTCTCATCACGAGCCAGCCTATTATGTTCATGGGTACCTAACAAAATGACATTGCCATCATCTGGTTACCACACCAGGGCAGTGACCTTTGGTTGCATGACCAAGGGAAAGGGGGTCTCATCACAAGCCAGCCTTATCATATTTGTGAAAGTACTTGTGGGTAACACTGTCAGCTCTGGTCACCACACCAAGGAAGTGTTGTCTGGTAAGCCCTTGAATAAAAAAAGAAAAATAAGAAAAAGAAAACAAAGAAAAGAATAAAGGAAAGAAAGGGCTTGGAAAAAATTGCATCCATGACAGGTACAACTTGCCTTCTACAAAGGCACCCACAGGTAATATCATGCATCCCTAGCTCTCACTCTACCTGTATGTCTGGACATCCCTTAGACCACTCCACCTCGTTTACATGGCTTGGATGAAACCCCTTGGAAACTTTCCTTTTCTTATGGATGCTGGCCCAATAGGGTATCTTGTCCTTTTTCTTGACCTTGTATTGTAGGTTTTTGTAAAGTCTTTGAGCTATTGAATGATATATCATGGTTTTCATGCATATGTTTGATAATATTAATGATGGAATGTGATTTACATTACTATTATCCCTGTGACTAATGAGCCCATGAAGGGCGTAGTTTTTGATGTGCAGGACCATGCCTGATAGATAGGTACCACTTGGATTGGTACACATGGGGAGATGATTAGTTCGGACCTCCATGGGGATGAAGAGCCCATCGGATGGTTGCTGAGACCCCAAAAGAGGGGCAGAGATGAGACAACATTTGACCAAGGTTTTTCACCAGAGAAGAAGAGGACATTTTACCAGAGGCACTTTGGTAGAGTTCGGCCTAGGGGGAATGAACCCTTTTCAGTGGAACGTTGGCCTTGGAAGGCTCAGAGCATCCCCATCCTTGCCATGATGTCATCCAGCTTCATGGTCATTCTTGGAGGCAGACTGGGCAACAGTGGCATGTGGGGCATGGTGGAGAAGCCCCTAGGGGGCTAACATTTTGCTCCTGGATGTCTCATTTTCCCTAAAAGGGGCTAGCGCCTACCTTGAAGGGGCTCTTACCTTTATTACAGCTTAGTTATGGTTTTAATTTGGCATTTTAATGTAAAAACAATATGATTTTGGTTTAAAGCCTTGTCGGCTAATTTTTATGACCTAAAATTAAATAAATGTCATTGATACAGTATATATTGAGGTGTTTTATCCTCATTTTGAGATAACACACAACTCACTCTCCTAGTGAGATATGATTTTTTGCGCCCTACTTGGGTATTTCATCTTTTGAGTGAGGTGCACTTGTTGAAGGAAGGATTTTCTTGGCATTTTTGGCATTTCTCTTGAAGGAAGGTTTACAACTAGGGTTTGCCATGCTATTTCATCGTGATATGTAAGTGTTTTTTCTGCAAAACTTCTTAATTGAATGGTTGTAGTCTTATATTCTTGCATTTATTTAAAAACTTTTCTAATTTAAAACCCTAGGTGACAAGCACACAAGTAGGTTCTTGTTTCATGTACCCTAAAAGAGAAATATTCAGCCATTGAAGAGGGAAGAAAAAAACTAGCCATTGCTACACTCTTTTTACTTCTTCCCCCATGCTAGCCGTACCTTTTAAAGGTCAAGAAGGAGGAGACATCCCAGGCCTAGGTTATCTACACCTAGGGTCGTCCTGCTCTTAGGGTTTTGTGATAGGGCCTTTCCTTTGCAACACTCTCCCTCACATCACTCTCATGTCTTGATGCTAGTCGTTTTGCCAAGTTCAACCTAAGGAAGGAGGAAAGAGCATGAGGCCTTTCTTAAGCAACACTGGAGTGAGCCTCTTTCCCCTAGGGTTTTACTTCTGGAGCCCTGCCATTGCAACACTTTAGAACCCTTCCCTCTAGTCCTTAGACTTTTCCCTTCAACCTTGTGCCCTCTCTTAATTGGACTCCATCTACCCTTAGGCATTGATCTCAGGTCTCTAAACGTTGAAGTGATAGTGCTCAAACAAACTTTCAAACTTTTATAAACTGAAACCCTAACTAACTACTAACCGTAATAAGGCTGACGTCATCCTTGGTTATTCCATCTTGACGGAACATTTTCTCTTTATAATCAATTAGATGGTGTTTTGAAGCATTTATTGAGTAGGAGATTGATTGGATACATTGTTTGCTACATCATCTCGATATTTATTGATGAATTGATATTGTTCCATTGCTATTATTGATAAACATTGATCTCGTCAATATCTATTGTCATAATTGCTTATTGATATCAGATAGTTGTATGAAGTACTAACCCATTGAATCATAGCCTGCATGTATTATCTCTGTTGTTGCTTTGTTCCAGGCAGGTGTTCTCATTTGGGAATACACTTCATTATTGGCTATTTAGCCGGACTATCTGCTCTTGGTGGTAACCTGTGAGGAGGGAATTTTACCTTGACCTTTATTGTTGTGAGGGAAATCTTCCTACGGACTAGCAAATAGGTTTAGACTTTGCATGCAGATATGACCGAAGAGAAACTACTTTCTACCTTCATCCCTAGATTTAAATCCCCTTTTCTTAGTAAATGCATGGAAAGATCAACCTACCTTGTGTCCGACGTTTGATGTCAATCCTCCGTTGTACTTGATTACTTGTTCGCGATACTCCTTCCAAAGCTGACCTGCATACAAGACAAGCAACAACTACACATGCATACTACTTATATACTAACGGGTTAGAAATCCAAACATACACTAATCAAACTATGAAAAGTTCATGAATTGGGACAGGAAAAACACTTTCTTTATTTCTTTAAATGAATCAACTTACAAAAATTGAGACCGGCCACCGCTCCACGAACCTAGTCCTGGGCTCCTCTTCTACTATCCTCCAACTGCTTTTCTTTGTATCTCTTCTGGCACAAGGAAAGATAAAGGGTTGGGACAATGGGAATAATCAAATGGGTAGAGTTTCTTTGCTATATTTTTCCTCTTCCAAATGGGACCCCTACCCCTTCTTTTATAGGCTAGAAGGAGTTAGGTATTTGGACGAACCCTCGACGATGCATGGCTGGGAGTTTCAGTTAATTCACCCATAGCTTTTGTGTTTCGTTGGAAACTTTCCTTTTTTTGTGCTTTTGTCAGTCCACGTGGATTGTTTTAGGTCATCCAGCGTGTACACGCATGCATTAATGAAGTAGGGCACGTGGGCCCTTATGAAAGAGGTTTTTCAAAGAGTTTGTTCAACAATGGCTTGGCAAAGAAGAGCTATGATATGGCCAGATGCTAGGTAAGCATGTATGGTGCAATTTAGGGTTATAATAAATGCCCCCTAATGTATGAGGTCAAAAGAGCATCTGATGGCCGAAATACATTACTAATCTTTTACTGATGTGTCGAATGAGTGAGCCCATGAACCAAGAATCGGGAGGCGTCGTCTACAAAATAAAAAATGTCTCACCGAGGCGGGCACCCATGCTTGGGATAAAACAAACACATGGCTACCAATCAAATACACTGTAGATCCATGTCATATAACTATATAAAGTGTATCCGTGAACAGTACACAATGGAGCTACATGTTGAAATAAAAAAGATATACATGCAAAGTATCTATCTTCGTAGAAATTGATAAGGTCTGATGGCTGGAGATGAGGGCTTCAGAGCTCGAGCAACAACTTCAAAATCTTCAAAACTCGGGTAAGAGTGTAATATGAGTGTACAACTTCACTACCCAGAGGTCTTCGATGGCTCGTTGGTCATAGACTAGAGAATCTTGATGATCAAACCGAAAGCTTCATTGATTTCAAACAAGGACATGATTGGATGTTCAGGATGCCCGGGTATGAGGGCAAGAGACAAAATGCAGAGGGGCCGACTCAGGCTTGGTAAAAACTTCCCTTGGACGACAGCATGACAGATGATGAGACTCATGCAACATGGAATTAACATAAGTTTACAAGGCAGGAGGCAACGCAAACTCTCCATATGTCTGGAAGAATAACCAAACGGAGGAGGACACAACTCTATGTAGCGGGAACAACTTCCTAAGGTCATATTAAATCCCAGGGTTTGATGAACAAACAGACAGATGTGCTTTATCCAAGGGCGACTCATTATGCTACCAATAAAGAAAATATTTTTCCCTTCCTCTTTTTGGGGTATATTTGATTTTTTTGTCTTTTTCAATAATTTTGGATGAAAGAATAAGGGAATGATACATTACAATGGAGGAATGAGTGTTACAACATACAAGTTCAAGGCGCAAGGACAAGATTGATGTTCAGGATGATAATACTCGGGAAAAATCCTCCAGGGGCCAAAGGTGTCAAGACGCAGAAGCAGAGTGCTACAGGGCTTGAGTATAAGGCATGCTTCAGATGGTTCAGTTGAGAGAAACATGGAGCCAACATTAGGCCAAAGATGCAGGTATGCAAATGCGATTTAACAAAACACACAATGTTAACATCCTTTGATGTAAGTTTTAACGAGCCTAGAGAAGGTAAGCTCGACGGTTTTTCATATTTAGAGAGTCTGAAAAGCGTAAAAGAAGACTCCATTGGGGTACCTTTTTCGAAGATAGTCTAGCCAGTTCGAAAAAGGGGTAAACTAGCACCGACAAGATGTCTTATTCAAAACCATTTTAACGAGTGTGATAAGGACAAGATCACTCGGCCATTTTTTCACTTTTAAGGAGTTTGAAAAAATCTTGACTATGGACTTCGTTAGGAATGTTCTTCTGGGCCATTTTAATGATTGTGAAAGAATAAGGTCACTCGACGATCATTTCAATTTTAGGGAGTTTGAAAAGAACTTAACTATGGACTCCGTGGGGGTTCCTTTTTCGTAAGTTTAGTCCCTCATGCCCAAAAAAGGGGTAAAATTATACCCGAGGGTACTCTTCTAAAGAACGGAATTTATATAGAGTATACCTTTGTTCGTACAGTTGACCGTCTGGACCAAAAAATGGGGAAACTACCATCGGACAGACGTGACTTCAAATTTCAGTTTAACGAGCGTGAAATGCCACAAGATCGCTCGACAATCTTTTCATGTTTAGAGGGTTTGAAAAGGGCTTAAAAGAAGACCCATTGTGTTTTTTGGGTGTCCCAAGGGTGAGGTAAAAAGTGAAGAAGGATCATGAAAATGAGGCTCAAACTCATTTAATCATGGAAAATACAAAGGACTCCCTAGTCGACAGTGATGAGAGACAACATGGACACCTTAATGCAACCAGGATCTATCTAGGGCATCCATGTTTAGGTAAGTTCTACCACCAACTTTTGACACTTCTAAAGCAGTAATGATGGTTCCAGGTCGTAACTTGATGGGATCGATCCTATGGCAGAGGAATAAAGACAACGAGATACAAAAGTCATGGTGGAAACCTAACCTATGTGCTCAAGTTGGTCATTTGAGATTTTTCCATAAATCGTAAAAAGTGTCCCAAAACTCCTAAAAAGGTTCCGATACCTTATCAAAACTCTCCCCTGCAACTCCCGAATCACTCTAGATGGTTTTTGGTATAAAGAAACTGATAAGGGAGGCCCAAAAAGTGACAAAAGAGGCCAAAAAGTCTATAAATAGAAGCTGGTAGCTCATTATCACCATTGCTGATTTGGAAATTGAATCTGGAGCCAAAAGACCCCCTTTGATAAAAGTAGTGATTTCGGGAGCTACAGTGGACAAAATGAACTTCCGCCTGGACCCAGTAAGTACAAACTCCCTTGTCTAGTCTTTAAATGCTTCATTTTTTGTTTTTCATTTTATTTTTGGGTGGGTGTCGACTTTTAAAAGGTCGACCCTAGGTCCATGCGGGCTGTCTTTGGATGGGCCGCGTGTACACTCGGGCAGGACAAAACCTGCTCACATGTACACGTGACTGTCACCTAGGCAACATGGATGTACCCCCCCCCTATTAGATAAAACACTTACTCACCCTCCTGAACTTTTTTGTTTTGGGAGGATGTATGTTCACTGGAGAGAGAGGGAGCATGAGGAGGTTGGTGAGTTGGTTGCAGGAGATACGAATGCTGTGGCCGCGTTAATGCAATGCGGTTTATTGAATGTTTTCTTATGTCCATTTATGCGGGCGCAACCGAGGCTACTGAATGCCTTGGTTGAATACAAGCATCCTGATGCAGAGGCATTTATGCTAGAGGGGCAATCCCTGGTGCCCACCACCGAGGATATTTATTTTTTGACTGGCGTCTCAAGGAGAGGGGAACCAGTCAACTTCGGGACATTTCCGTCGGGGCCGCATAACATAGAGGAACTGATAGCCCTATATTGTGAGGATGGGACAGACCGTTCGATCTCCCAGGTGCCTATAAGCAAGTTCACTGACCTATCGCTGCAAGAGATAGTATTGCTTATTGGGCGAATTACCGATTCATCGGCCTTGCACCAGGCATCCTGCGCATAGATGAACTGCGCTATCGAGTGCTTGAATGCACAAATTTTCGACTGGAGTACTACACTGCTGGAGTGCATGAAGAGGAAATTGACAGATTGCCATCAGAGGACATAGAGGAACTTCGAATTTGGGATGATTTTGTGTTCATTCTTTTTTGAGAGAGTTTCGAGTTTCAGTCCTCGGGTAGTGGTACGTGGACATCAAGCTTCGTTTCCTGCACTGTGTAGATGGGCCGTATTGATGCCACAACAGGGTGGTGGAAGGAGAAATGATTCCTTTGACGATGAATTTTTTGCCTGGCTCTCGCGGTAGATCCCCATGATTGAGTATTACCCATATGCAGGGGTAGACTTCTCGAGGGATCCCGAGATACCTGTGCCTCCTGGTGAGGAGCGAGGAGAAATGGGTAAGTCTTCATCTTTGTAACTGTCTTTATTTTTTATGGGTTATATGTAATTTTTATGTTATTTTGTTTATATATCATTTTTATTGTATGCCCAGGGTATTTGATGGGTAAACGTTTGTTGCATGCAGATGTGGGACTAGTACGACTTGGTGATTATGCCAGGAACAGGCGTTGTCCTCGGCCAGGGGCCGCAGCTGCCGCTGCTGGGGGGCGAGCAGTAGCGAGAGACCTCCCAGCTGGGGAGGCTGAGAGGGTACTTAGACGAGTTGAGCAGAACTTCACTGCACTCACTCGCACAGTCCCGATGGCAGAGATTGAGGACTTGCCTCCATCCATGCAACTTCATGTAGTAGGGGCACCTCGAACATGGGTCTGATTGTTTAGGCATTTATCCCATGCTGTGGACCAGTACAACAGGGCCCACAAGCCTTGACTCCTCTTTAGATATTTTACATGCTATGAGCACTACTTGTACTTATTTTTTGAGGGCATAAGCCTCGTGACTTATACATTTTTTGAGGAGCTTGCGTCCATCTGTATACTCTAGTTACTTTTATGATTATATATGGATTTTTATGTCTTTTTGTGTATTATGGATCATGTGTGTAAAATGTATTTACATATTTATGTGAATTCTCTTTTATGTGTGTGCAAGATGCCAATCTAAAATGTGATTAGCTAGAGTATCTATAACTTGGTTTAATCTCCTAGGAACATGAAAATATGTAATATAATCAAAGTTTCGTTCTAAGAGATGTACCCTAAGGAATCGTCGGTGTAACGTCGGGTCATGTACCCAGTAGACTCTATTTAACTGAGACACAACCAGCTGAGAGTCGAGATAGACTCAGAGATGAGAGATACCAAATGACAAAGCGTCACGAAGTAACTCAATAACTGCATTATACTCAACGACATTATTTGTGGTGTCACCTAAGCATACCCCTCCAGAAGATAACAACTGGCCTTGAGGTGTAAATATCACCCAAGCTGCGAAGGCAAGCCTTCGTGTGTGCCGGCTAGCACTGTCTGCGTACCTAATGAACACCTCGGATTCACTTGACATCTACCACAGTGACAAAAGAAAGTATCAACGACACATCCATAACACTAAAACTAGATAGTAATAGTACAAATACTATACATATGTTACAAAAAGTTACCCACAGTGACCTGCCTATGAGTGATACTTCTTGAGGTAGAGCCCATTTTGAGGCTCCGCCAATGCATTCCCTTCAAAGTCAACCAGACGATAAGCGCCCTTTTTTAACACCTCTTTTATGATGAAATCTCTAAATCACATGGGTTTAAATTTTCCTGCCCCTAGGGGGTCCTTATCTTGGTCATAGACTAGGACAAGGTCACCTTCAGAAAAAATCTGAGGACGAACGAACCTATCATACTGACACTTAATCTTATGTTTGTTAGCCTCGTTGGCGAGGGCCACATCACGACGTTGCTCAAGGTATACTAACCGTTCTTCAACTGGAGAAGTGTCTGGTAGTAATTGTACTGCCAATTTTAGAGACGGGATCTGGCATTCGATGGGCAAGACTACCTCCAACTTGTAAACAAGTTGAAAAGGTGAGAAACTAGTTGCAGTCTTAACAAACATTCGGTAAGCCCATAATGCCGAGTATAAAATCAAATGCCAATTTGACTTGGCTGAGTTGATAGTTCGTTGTAAAATAGTCTTAAGAGTTTTGTTTACAGCTTCCACCTGCCCATTAGCTTGGGGGTAATAGGGTGATGAATTTTCTTGCCGTAACCCAAGATTTGATGTTAACTCGGTCATCATTTGGTTCTGAAAGTGACTGTCATGGTCAATGACAATCTCTCTTGGAACGTCGAACCTTGCTATTATCTGGTTGAAAAGAAAAAGAGCTGCAGTCTCTCCATCATCCTTAAACGTTGGCATAGCTTCAACCCACTTTGTAAAGTAGTCGACAACTACGATGATATAGCAGTGCCCCCTTTCTGAAGGAGGGTTGCATGTAGTGTAATCAATCCCCCACTTGGTGAAGGGACCAACTGTGATGACAGGAAACATAGGAGCGAGGTGTGTCCTCATCTTCCGTGAGAAGATTTGGCATGAATGACACTTCTTGACCGATTCAATACAATCTTTGATTAGCATCGACTAGAAGTAACCTGCTCGTATAATCTTTTGGGCTGTTGCCAACCCAGACAAATGACCACCACATGCTCCAGTGTGGCAATCGTTAAGCACTATAACTACCTCTGCACGAGTGAGACATTGACGCATGATGCAATGTACACCTCTTCGATACAAAGTGTCATTGAGTATGAGATAATTTTTAGCCTGATGGCGTATGCATCGATGTTCATCATGAGAAGCAGAGGTGAGGCACTTCAAAGTTTGGAGATATATAAGTATATCTCCATACTGGGGGTCTGAATATGTGATTAAAAACATATCTCCCCGGATAGGCGATTCTTCAGGCACAACATCACCTGACTCAACCAGAAGTTCCAAAATAAGTTCTGCGAAGACCAGTGACTTTTTTGACTTTGCTGAAATGAAGTCTAAGTCAAACTCCTGGAGGATGACTATCCATCTACTGATTTTTTCACCTATTACTCATCGTGTCAACATGTACTGGAATGGATTTACGACGACAATGACGGTGGTCTTGCGAAGCAAAACATAATGACGGAACCGTTGAACAGCATGAATTGCTGCCAACGCAAGTTTTCGATATGGGAATAATTGAGTTTCGGTCCTACGAGGCCTCGGCTCAGGTAATAGATCACATATTCTGAGAATAATTTGTCTTCCTGAACTAAAACCATGCCAATGGTTGACTTTGCGTCAGCCAGATATAATAGGAAGTCCTTGTTATAGTTAGGTGGCCAGAGCAGAGGGGCAGTG
>JASDQU010816790.1:19548-33220 GCA_032191745.1 Picea mariana
GACATGTGGCACTTATTTTAAACACATTTGGGGTTGTCATCTATACTATTTCAAGTGACACATGTCACCCTCCTTTCCGTGACACCTCAGTGATGTGACGTCAGGCCACCACGTCAGATTCGGGGGATCGTCCTCCGGGAGATTTCCAAGCACAACATTCAAAAAGAAAAACCCCCGAACCCCGAAGAGCCAGAGTCCCGAAGTCCTTAAATGATGAATGTTAAAGTAATCTCAGGTTAATAAGTAATTAGTGTTGGATAATGACTCTGGGAGTTCTGTCCTCTGGAGGATATGTATACTCTGTGCTCTGAAGCCCCCGAACAACAAAGTTCCGAAGTGGCTCACCCACATTTATTGCACATTTTGAAATGTTTAAAAAGGGGCGCCAAACCAGAATTGGGGAAACTACACATCCAGACTGCAAAAAGAATATCAGAGACTCCAGAAAACGCCAGATGACTTGCTTCTTTCCTCCAGGGGATAAGTAGGGGAAAAACACTGCCAACATATTTAGTTATCTCCAGTGGCCTCCAACAACGCGCATTCATGTCAGTGCTCAATGCAAAATTCAGTTCTGTTACTCCTAGTCATTTTCTGTCAAATCTCAGTTCATTCCAATGCATGCATCAGTCCAGTTTCATTGCTAGTAGCAGTTTTTAATTTTTTAGATCAAGACTCTTTTAGTTTAAAGCATAATAAGTGGTCTTTTTTGTGTGATAAGAACCACTCCTTTTTGTTAAGTGAAGTTCAGAGTATTCATTAACATACTCCAACAATGTGTTTTAGTTAAGTTAATAAGTTGTTTTACAGCTAATGTGTAGAGCGAAACCTCAGTTCCACATTGGTCGAGGGCCTCCACATCTGTGATAAATAGGCATTCTTTGTATGTTAGAAGGGTTTGGTTTTTGGGAGAAAAAGATCAATACAACAACTAGTTGGACCCATTATGCGCATGGATTAAAGCTCTCTACCTGGTGAAGATACTATTGATGACAATGTGTTTGTGTCCAAATTCGTATGTGTTTCTTATCTTGAATACAGTTTTGATTTGTGCAAAGTACATTTCTTTTCCTTCAGCTACTATATAACTTGTCTTTATTAATATGCAACCTGTGATAACAGCTACGCTTTGATGAAGATTTGTTTTTGTTGCAACCTGTGGGAATAACTGTGTTTTTGGTACATGTTTAATGCTTGAAATGACATTTTAAGACTTAAACTTCTAGTAGCAAATTGTTCATTGAATGGTTTGTTGTTTTTCTTTGTTTCTTACCTTTACTGTCTCACTTGTCTGCCCTTAGTGTGCCACCAACCAAGGAAGACCCTCGTCCATGACATTTGACCAACCAAACCATGCTCATGTCTTAGTAAACCAACCCTCTAACTGACCCATAAATCAAAAAACCAACCATTCATAACGTGAGGTGGCCTAGCTCTGCCCTTTAGCAGTCAGTGAGGTGCAGACTTTAGGACCAACATATTTTGGCGTTGTTGCCAGGAAACGGAGTAACGAAATATCTTTCCCTGGGAGAACGACAACGATCAGATCTGACATTTGATGGTGAACAAAGATCAGACACATTCATACTGCCATCTTTCACCTGGCGACTCCACTGAGTAAACTTCACAAAAGAAATAATGGCTCCCCGAAAAGGACTCAAGAAATCCAAATCTGAGCACACCAGAGCCACTAAGGCTCATCTTAACCCTGAGAAGGACACAGTAGTCTCTGAGCCAGAAAGATAACTAAGAAAATCCACCTTAGCTCAGAGATATATCGTGCCCCTCAAGGGTAAAGCTGCACCTCAAGAATCTACTTATGTCCATTATCACAAGCAGCTTGAATTTGCTAGCCCTGAGAATCACAATTCCAAGGAACCTCAAACACCTTCAGCTCCTGCCTCTACTTCATCATCTAGTCCAGCATCCACCCATGTAGCTCCAATCAATCTTCAGATTCCTATTGCCCAAACAATGGTTGTTAACAGGATGGATGCCATAATTGCTGCCAGATATGCACCCCTAGTTTTGCCTGTAGGCTTACATGCACTCCCAGCCACAAATTACATGAAATATTTGCCCAGATATAATGGGGAAGGGGATGTCACAGCTAAGGAACATCTGGTAGCCTTCTACAACTTTGCAGACAACTTTAACATTGACTATGCAGATGTGTGGATGAGGTTGTTTGTACAAGGCCTTGATGGGGAGGTAAGAAAATGGTTTTGGGGCCTCCCTCTAGCCTCCATTGCAGATATTGATGCGTTAGATGAGGCTTTCATAAAGCAATGGGGGGATAGAAGGTATTATCTGTATTACATCACTGAGTTTGGGGCCCTTAAGAGAAAGAATGGTGACTCTATTTCAGATTTCACCAACAGATTTAATAAGATGTATGGTAGGATCCCAGATGAGATAAAACCAACCGAAGCCTCTGCCAAGATCACTTATGCCAATGCATTTGATGCAGAATTCTCTCTTTTGTTGAGGGAGAGAAGATCCACCACCTTGCTATCCATGCAAGAAGCAGCCATTGAGGTTGAGTCCAACATCTTGGCATCAGACAGGTTAAAGACTAGATCTGAAAAGGACAAGAAGAAACAGATAGAGGATTCCCCTGCCTCCTCTAACCTAGCCACATCTGATCCTAAACTTGATGAAATGACCAAAACTTTGAAGGATCTGACATTTGAAATAGCTAAGCTAAAATGGGAATCTAAACAACCAAACAGAGCTTTTCAAGGGTTGGGAACAAAGATCCCAATCAGTTTAGAAGGTCAAATGATGCCCCTCAGATAATGCAGAGAGAGGAGGAATGTTGATGACCAAAGAGTAGTACCTCCTTTCCAAAACAATCAGATTGAAGAGATGGATGCAAACAGTGATGTCGTGGATGATGCTGCTGTACTTTTCAATGGAATGGATTTTTACACCAGTCACTTAACACAGCAAGATTATGAGGTAGCGCAATTGTCAGATCAGTTTGATATTGAGATAGGGGAAGAGGGAGTTATTCAAGGCCAGCCTCAAAAGAAATATGACTTGAGGCCTAGAACAGGCGCTCCCAAAGCCACCACCTCTGATCAGAATAGAAAAACAAAGGTTCCTCCCAAGCCAAATCCAAGCAAGGGTGCATTGGCTAAAGCTCACCAGCCTCCTCCATTTAAACCTGTTGTCCCTGAAGTAAAGGAAGTTGATATGCCATAGCATCTTTTAGCCTAGAGAATGAGTTGAGCAAGATCAAGATCCATGTACCTCTGTCAGAATTGTTGAAAAATGAGCCTTTCAAACAATCCATTATGAAGGTTCTCCAGCCACCTACTTCTGTTGTAACTTTTGATGTAATTAGTCAGCAGGATGAGAACCCAGCCATTACTGTGGACCCACACATTGAGGATGGCTCTCATGCTTCTCCACCATTCTACATATCTCTAAATGTCCATGACAAGATCCTACATAACTGTCTCATGGACTCAGGTGCCTCACACAATGTCATGCCTAAAATTGTTATGAAGGAACTAGGTCTGGAGATCACCAAGCCCTATCAAGACCTTTACTCCTTTGACTCCAAAAAAGTCAAATGCTTGGGATTAATAAAAGATCCGGTGGTTTCTTTGGCATAGTTACCCATGAAAAGTGTAGTGATGGACATCGTTGTGGCTGACATTCCCCCCAAGTTTGGTATGCTTTTGTCCAGGACGTGGTCCAAGAAGGTTGGAGGATGATTACAAATGGACCTCACATATGCCACCATCCCTGTTTTCAAAGGAGAGCACATGAGGCTATACAGAGAGGTCAGATTGGCCTATATTGTCAGCGACCATCAGAATCCAAGCAATCACCCAATATATGTTGTTAAGGATGAGATTGGCTCATCTGTTTTTCATCTAAATGGTGATGAACCAGAAATTACAATCACCAAATGCAAAGATTAGCCTTTGACAGATGAGCAGAACAAAGTGTGGAAGATGTATTTTGATGGCTCTTCATCAAAAGAAGGTTATGGGGTTGGTATAGTCCTCATTTCTCCTGCGCAGGAGGTCATAATGCTCTCTTATAAGATGGAATTCGAGACTACTAACAATATAGCTAAGTATGAAGCTTTGGTGCTTGGATTGAGGGTTGCCAAAGACATGGCCATTCAAAGTTTGGTAGTATTTGGTGATTCTGAGTTGATCATCAATCAAGTCAAGAACATCTATCAAGCTAAACAACAGAGGCTCAAACAATACAAGAATGAGGTGTGGGACTTGGTTGACAACTTCTTTTTGGCATTTAATATTTCCTTCATTCCTAGAGAGGCAAATCAGAAGGCAGATTCTTTGGCCTTGGTTGCCAGTACCTTCAGACCTCCCATTGGCCCAAATATCAAGTATCAGGTGGAAGTCAAACACAGGAAAACCATACCAGACAACATAAAGCACTGGCAAGTCTTTAGTGGTGACCTGGAGCTACAAAGATTTTTGCAGACCATAGAAGAATTCTCCAGTATCTTAATAGATCAAGAAGGTGAAGATGATGAATCAAGACATCAGCAAACATCTCATCTACTGAACAAAGTGGTCGGTCATAACATTGTGGAACTTAAAACAAACCACATCCCCAGGGGTCTAGTGCCACTGGAAAGGTTATTTGACAGTCGTGATGTCTCCCGAGGAGCTGCCATAAAAAATCAAGAAGATGAAGTGATAGACTGCAACATTGGGACTACTGAAAATCCCAAAATAGTCAAACTGTCCAAGGCACTACCTCCAGAACAGAAAGACAGGTATGTCAACCTCATGAAAAATTTTGCTGATATTTTTGCATGGTCATATGAGCATTTGAAGACATTTGACACTGACATCATCCAGCACAAGATCCCTCTGAAGGCTGGTTCTAATCCATTCAGACAAAAGATCAGGCAATTTAATCCCATGTTGATGTCCATGATTGAAAAAGAGCTGAAAAGAATGCTTGATTCTAGAATTATTGTTCCCTTGAGGTACTCAAATTGGGTGGCCAACTTGGTACCTATGAGAAAAAAGAGTGGGGAAATACGCTTATATGTTGATTTCCGAAATCTCAATAAGTGTTCCCTAAAAGACAACTACCCCCTACCCAAGATGGACCATATTTTACAAAGGGTTGTAGGTGCCCACAGAATTTCTTTGTTGGATGGGTACTCTAGTTATAACCAGATAGCAATATGTGAAGAAGACAAGGAAAAAATAGCATTCACCACCTCTTGGGAGACATTTATGTACGACAAAATGCCATTTGGGTTGATGAACGCAAGGGCCACCTTTCAAAGGGCTATGGATGTAGCTTTTGTGGGGGAGAGACAAATTTATGGTTATATATTTGGATGACATCACCATTTTCTCCAAATCAGATGATGAGCATTTACAACACCTTGAGCAGATCTTCCGAAAATGTAGAAGGTATGGGGTTTCTTTGAATCCCAGGAAGTCCCACTTTGCTATGCTATAAGGTAAACTCCTAGGCCACATCATATCATAAGGAGGTATAAAAATAGACCCTGGGAGAATGAAGGCCATTTAAAAAATTGAAATTCCCAGAAACAAGAAGTCTATTCAGTCTTTTATAGGCAGAATAAATTTTTTGAGGCGCTTTGTGCCAAACTTTGCTGAAATCATAAGGCCTATCACCAACATGCTAAAGAAAGATGTTGTTATCAAGTGGTCACGGGAGGAAAAATCAGCATTCCAAAGGATCAAACAAGCTTTGATTGAAGCCCCTGTATTAGTCAGCCCTGACTATGCCAAAGAGTTCTGAATCTTTTCTTTCGCCTCTAAGGAAACCATTGTTGTTGTGCTACTGTAAAAGAATCAAGAAGGGCATGAACACCCCATAGCCTTTTTCAGCAAAGCCCTCCGAGATTTTGAGCTGCAGTATGATATATTAGAAAAGCAGGCCTATGCATTGGTCAAAGCCTTGAAAGCCTTCAGAGTGTATGTGTTATAGTCTAACATAACAGCGTATGTTCCTAGCAGCAGTGTCAAAGAGATTATGGTCCAGCCAGACAGTGAAGGGAAAAGAGGGAAATGGTTGTCAAATTGTTGGAGTATGAGTCATGACCTGCACATAAAGCCCACCAAGTTGATCAAGGGACAGGGACTCGCCAAGTTGTTATCAAGATAAAATTGTAGGGTGTTGGAATTGCATCAAACCTTCACCCAATCCGATGCACCCATGACACAGTGTGGACAAGCAACATGCAGGTATTTGAAAACTACTCTTCTTCACCTTGGTACCGAGATATTATTTACTTTCTGTAGCACCTAGAATGCCCACCAGATTTGAAGAAGACGAGGGCCAGATCTCTCAAATTAAAAGCTATAAAATTATGCATTTTAAATCAGAACCTGTATTGGAGGGATCCTGCTGGCATCCTATTAAAGTGTCTTGATGAAAAGGAAGCTAAGCAAGTCATAACAAATATGCACAGGGGAGTTTGTGGGGGACACCAGCATTGGAAAGCTACAACCCTCAAGATCCTAAGGGCAGGGTACTACTAGCCCACCCTTTTCTCTAATGTATTTACTACAGTAAGGGCATGCAATGAATGTCAAAAGTTTGCAAGCAAGCAGAAGTTACTGTCACTGCCCCTGAAACCTATCACTACCAATGGACCCTTTTAGCAATGGGGATTAGATCTCATAGGTGAGATAAATCCACCCTCCAGTGGGCAGCATAAGTGGATCCTCAATGCCACTGACTACTTCACCAAATGGATTGAGGTTGTGCCCACTAGGAATGCTACTAACAAAGTGATTATGAACTTTTTGGAAACCAATACCTTTGCCAGGTTCGGCTGCCCTAGAAAGCTTATCACAGACAATGCCCAGGAATTCAAGTCCAAAGCCATGATCGACTTCTATGGCAACCATAACATCGCCTTGACACATTCCACGCCCTATTATCCTCAGGGGAATAGGTTGGCCAAGTCATCAAACAAGACTCTCATCTGGATCATCAAGAAATTGTTAAATGAAAACAAGAAATCAGGGGACTCTAAACTTAAGTATGCCTTGTGGGCTAATAGGATCAGCACCAAGAGATCCTTGGGAACCTCACCATTTCAGCTAGTCTATGGGATGGATGTTGTCTCACCCACTCAGCTTGGTCTACCAGTTTTGAAATTCTTACAGGAAGAAATGGAAGAGGCAAATGACATCCAGAGGAGAATCTTTCAAATTATAGAGGTTCAATAGAAAAGGGAAGCACTAAGTCAAATCACTAAAGCAAACCAGAGCAAGATCAAATTGGCCTTTGACAAGAAAACCAAGAAAGAGATCTTTCAAGAAGGCGACCTGGTCCTGAGGTGGAATGCCAGAAGGGAAGAAAAGTCTAAGCATGGTACGTTCGATAACCTCTGGTTTGGTCCTTTTAAGGTGATTGAGGTTCTGGAAAATAACAAATTTGTCTTACACAATCTGGATGATAATGAAATTTTCGGAGGCCCGGTAAATGGGTGCTTCCTGAAACACTATTTTGCTTGAAACACTGAGGGAAGATCCCTCTTGTACCATAGTTGCTTTCCTTTTTCGTTTGCATTTGAATAAGCTCGCCATTCGAGCATTTCATTCCTAGTTAGTTAGTGTGTGAATAAAGACTCCATAGCCCAACAAAGGCACTGGGGTGTAGTTGCAGTTTTAAGTTCAATAAGATGCATCACTAAGAGACAGTAGCAGATATATATGGTTGGCAGACAGAAACAAAGGTAAGAGAAGGAAGGTGGGAGCAAGTTATTTAATTCCAAGGCACTGATCTGTTGTTCTTAGCACCTCACAAGGAAGTGTTATCCCCAGTTGGAGCCAATGTTGAGACCTAAGTCTGCACCCCTGCCCCTCCTGCCTCATTTTCCCTATACCTTTTTGAAAAAATTTCCCCTTCTGGTTGGTTGTGTCAATTTCCCTCTCTAAATGACTTGGTTTTTTATCATTATCTTTCTTGATTGATTCTTTGCACAAATTGTTTATGTTTTCTTGAAGGATATTTGTATGTCGTGATTTGGTTCAAAATACTTGTCATCATGTTTTCCATTGATTGAGCGTGCAGCAGGTCCACCAAGTCTTTTGTGTGCACAGGAGACATCCAGGACCACCAAGTCCTTTGTATGCGTAGTAAGCTTTCGCAAGAAAGATGCAGTAATTCAGAGCAGTGCATTTCGGGCTTAGATTTCAAGCCAAATAGACAAGTTAAATTTCAACGGTGGAGATCCAACAGGCCGATCAGATCAACGACTCTCGTACATTCGGGATTCCAGAAAGGCGCAAGGTTTAATCGCAGAGTTGCACGTAAGCCACTCTACGACTTCGGCGCCGAAACGTTCGAGCTCATCTTTGTCAAAAACTCTCGAACACTGAACTGCCGCATCGCTTCGGCGATCAGCCATCCAAGAGATCTCCACACTTAGCACTCAAAAACTGCTGCATCGCTTCGGCGATTAGCCATCCGGGAGATCTCCACACTTAGCACTCAAAAACTCCCGAATGTCGAAACGTCGGAGCCACGTGGGAATCATTAGTGGAGACACGTAGCATTCATCTAGCACTGACACATGGCATTCACCAGTGGAGACACGTGGCACTCATTTCAAACACCTTTGGTTACATCATCTGCCCATTTCTAGCTGACACATGTCACTCTCTTCATGCGGACACGTCAGTGACAGTGACGTCATGGACATGTCAGATCCGAAGAGCCGAAGTGTCGATCAGCCAAAGAGCTGAAGTGCCAAAGTCTCGAAGTGCCACGTCACTCCGCTAGTCCAGTCCTCCGGGAGTTATACATACTTTGCGTTTGAAAGCCCCCGAACCCCGAAGAGTCGGAGACATGTAGCGCTCATTTATGCTGACACGTAGCATTCATTCGTGGTGACACATGGCATCCATCGATTGCCGACACGTGGCACTCATTTCGAGCATTCTCAGCACGGCATTTGCCCCATTCCAGGTGACACGTGTCACCCTTCTTTTCATGACACGTCGTCGGTCGTGACGTCACGGCTACCACGTCACTCCGAGGAAATTTCCTCCAGGAGATTTTGATCGAGAGTTAACACAGTTTCCAAAAGTGTCGAAGTCCCAAAGTGCCTAAGTTCCTTTCATGCAGGTCCTTCCTCAAGACGACACGTGGCACATGCCACCTGGCAATCGGTCCTGATGATGACACATGGCATTCGTTTTGGGCATTTCTGGTACAACATTTGTTCCATTCCAGGTGACACGTGTCATCCTTCTTTCCTTGACACGTTAGCGATATGACATCAGACTGCCACGTTAGATCCGGGAGATCGCCACTCCAGGAGATTTCAACTCACAGCAAATGCAAACCTCCGAACCCCATAGAGTCGGAGTCCCGAACTCCCGAAGTATTTAATGGTAAAAATGTCTTAATCTCGGATCAATTAGCAATAATCATGAATTAATGACTCCGACAGATTGTCACTTCGAGAGATTCCAACCCAAAGCGAACGCAAATCGCCGAAGTGTTGAAGCATCAAAGAGTCGAAGACGCGTGGCACTCTTCTATCATGACACGTGGCATCCATCAGTTGAGATAGGTAGCATTCATCAGTTGAGACATGTGGCACTTATTTTAAGCACATTTGGGGATGTCATCTGTACTATTTCAAGTGACATGTGTCACCCTCCTTTCCGTGACACGCCAGCGATGTGATGTTAGGCCACCACGTCAGATTCGAGGAATCGTCCTCCAGAAGATTTCCAAGCACAACATTCAAAAAGAAAAATTCTCGAACCCAAAAGAGTCGAAGTCCCGAAGTCCTTAAATGATGAATGTTAAAGTAATCTCGAGTTAATAAGTAATTAGTGTTGGATAATGACTCTGGGAGTTCTGTCCTCTGGAGGATATGTATACTTTGTGCTCCGAAGCCCCCGAACGTCAGAGTTCCGAAGTGGCTCACCCACATTTCTTGCACATTTTGAAATGTTTAAAAAGGGGCACCAAACCAGAATTGGGGAAACTACAAGTCCAAACTGCAGAAAGAATATCAGAGACTCCAGAAAACGCCAGATGACTTGCTTCTTTCCTCCAAGGGATAAGTAGGGGAAAAACACTGCCAACATATTCAGTTATCTCCAATGGCCTCCAATAGCGCGCATGCATGCCAGTGCTCAATGCAGAACTCAGTTCTGTCACTCCTAGTCATTTTCTGTCAAATCTCAGTTCATTCCAGGGCATGCATCAGTCCAGTTTCATTGCTAGTAGCAGTTTTTTATTGTTTAGTTCAAGACTCTTTTAGTTTAAAGCATAATAAGTGGTCTTTTTTGTGTGATAAGAACCACTCCTTTTTGTTAAGTGAAGTTCGGAGTATTCATTAACATACTCCAACAATGTGTTTTAGTTAAGTTAATAAGTTGTTTTACAGTCAATGTGTAGAGCGAAACCTTCGTTCCACACTGGTCAAGGGCCTCCACATCTGTGATAAATAGGCATTCTTTGAATGTTAGAAGGGTTCAGTTTTTGGGTGAAAAAAATCAATACAACAACTGGTTGGACCCATTCTACGCATGGATTAAAGCTCTCTACCAGGTGAAGATACTATTGATGACAATGTGTTTGTGTCCAAATTCGTATGTGTTTCTTATCTTGAATACAGTTTTGATTTGTGCGAAGTACATTTCTTTTCCTTCAGCTACTAGATAACTTGTCTTTATTAATATGCAACCTGTGATAACAACTATGTTTTGATGAAGCTTTGTTTTTGTTGCAACCTGTGGGAATAACTGTGTTTTTGGTACATGTTTAATGCTTGAAATGAGATTTTAAGACTTAAACTTCTAGCAGCAGATTGTTCATTGAATGGTTTGTTGTTTTTCTTTGTTTCTTACCTTTAATGTCTCACTTTTTTGTCCTTAGTGTGCCACTAGCCAAGGAGGACCCTCGTCCATGTCATTTGATCAACCAAACCATGCTCATGTCTTGGTAAACCAACCCTTTAACTGACCCATAAATCAAAAATCCAACCATTCATAACGTGAGGTGGCCTAGCTCTGCCCTTTAGTAGTCAGGTGCAGACTTTAGGACCAACAACTTGGATGAAGATGAATGCATCATGACAACTCTAAATGGTCTCACAAAACCTTGGGATGCCTTCATCCAAATTATTTGTGCCAGAAAGGAGAAACTACAATTTGACAATCTTTGGGAAGAATGTGTTCAAGAAGAAGCAAGAGTAGCTAACCGATAAGCAATATTTTTAAGGGATGAAGACCAAGCCCTAGCTGCTCATGCCAAAGGAAGAAAGAAAAGGTCTCACTTCCAGAAGGAGACCCACCTACATAAGGAATCTCACTCCCTAGAGAGATCCACCCACTTCCATAAAGAATCTCACCCTCCAAGGAGATTCTAGAAATTTCAGAAAGGACAAAGAAGAGAAAAAGATTTATCCTCTTATCAATGTTATCATTGTGATAAGATGGGACATATTGCTAAACATTGTCCTGCCAGAAGGGAAGAATACAAGAGAAATAACAAAAGACACCATGCCCATGCAATCGAAGATAATGAGCCACCCACGAAGTTGACTAAAGAAGAGATTGAAGATTATGTTTTATTTTCTGCCCTCTCAGGATCTGTGTCACCTGGAGAGGATACTTGGCTCATAGACAGTGGTGCCTCTAAGCACATGACAAGTCAGAGAGACATTCTCTCTAGCCTTACAGAAAAGAACATTCCCCAGAAAGTTACACTCAGAGATGATTACTAGTACCCTATCAAAGGAGTGGGAGAATCCACCTACAAACTTGATTCAGGGACCCCGATGAAGATGAAGGATGTACTATATGTACCAGGTTTGACAAAGAATTTACTTTCTATCTCAGCTTTAGATAAGAAAGGTTTCAAGGTTGCATTCATAGATGGTGAAGTTCTTATGTGGCCTAAAGGAAAAACCATAGAAGATGCAAATGTCATTGGAACAGAAGAAGGTGGCCTGTATAAGCTAAAAGGTCACTCAGAATCAGCCTCGACTCACTCCACTGAGAGTCCATGTGAACTTTGACATAGAAGACTAGCTCACATCAACTACAAAGCCTTACCATATGTAAGCAAGGTAGTTACAGGTCTACCAAAATTCAAGGTTGATCATGAAGGTGTGTGCAAGGGATGTGCACAAGGAAAGAACATAAAGAATCCTTTCCCGAAGAGTGACAATAAAGAAGAAGGAATCTTGGAGCTCATCCACTCAAGATGTATTTGGCCCAATGCCATCAACCTCTCTAAGTGGGTATGTATACTGTGTCATTTATTGATGATTATTCTCGCAAGACTTGGGATAATTTCTTGAAATCAAAAGATGAAGTATTTGGAAAATTCAAGGAATTCAAAGCCTTGATAGAAAATCTCTCAGAAAGAAAAATCAAGATACTCAGGTCAGATAATGGAGGAGAATACATCCCAAATGAATTTGGAAGCTTTTGCAGAGATGTTGAGATTAAGAGGGAGCTCACCACTCCCTATAATCCTCAGCAAAATGGTGTAGCAGAAAGAAAGAATAGAACAATAATGGAAGCAGTGAAGACTATGATCCACGATCAAGATCTTCCAATGCACTTATGGGTTGAAGCAGCAAGAACAACGGTTTATGTCCAAAACAGATTATCCCATAGTGCACTTGGATTCAAAACCCACGAAGAAATGTTCTCCGGAAAGAAGCCAGAAGTAAGCCATCTCACAATATTTCGCTATCCAGTGTTTGTACACATTCTGAAAGAAAGGAGAACTAAGTTGGACCCTTCAGGAAAGAAGGGAATATTTGTTGGATACTGTGAGCTCTCCAAGGCCTTCATAATTTACATACCAGGTTACCTTCATATTGAGATCAGCAGAGATGTAACCTTTGATGAAGATGCAACACTCAAGAAATAAAGGAGATGCCAGCTTGAAGAAGTATGTGAAGAAGAACATGTAGCTCCCAGAGCTGCAGAACCAGTGAAGGAAGTTACATTTACCCCTGATGATGAGAATCCAGTGTATCATGATATGACAGAATCTCAAGAACCTCCCCAAATGACGATCTCTCACAAGAGAAAGCCATCTTGGGAAAGGGAACTTATTCAAGATGGAGAGAAGTATGGTGCCCCAGAAGGAACCATGAGACAAATCAAGAAACGTAAGCCATTCTCCAGTTATATGGCTTTGATGTGTGACCTCATAAAAAAGGAACCTACTTGCTTTGAAGAATCCATTCAAAAGAAAGAATGGGTGGATGTCATGACAAAAGAATACCAATCCATTATAAAGAATGATGTATGGGAAATAGTTCCCAGACCGAAGAACAAAGATGTGGTATCTTCCAAATGGATATACAAGATAAAACATGTTGCTGACAAAAGTATTGAGAAACATAAAGCAAGATTTGTAGCTCATGGCTTTTCTCAAAAGGAAGGCATTGATTATGAAGAGATGTTTGCCCCTGTAGCGAGATACACTTCTATCAGCTCTTGCAGCCAAGATGAAGTGGAAGTTACACCAAATGGATGTGAAAACAACGTTCTTAAATGGTGTTATTGAAGAAGTGGTGTATATAGAACAACCACAAGGGTTTGAAGTTGAAGATAGAAAGACTCATGTCTGCAGGTTGAAGAAGGCTTTGTACGGATTGAAGCAAGCTCCAAGAGCTTGGTATGGCAGAATTGAC
>JASDQU010816791.1:12843-36104 GCA_032191745.1 Picea mariana
TATAAAATACCTTTTGTTAAGACTTAAAAATAATTATTCATTTTATTATTAAAATGAATATCCATTCATCCACCTCATTTATATTCCCGAAATATCTTTAAACTTAAATCCATAAAATATATTAATTCACCATTTTTTTAAGCTTAAAGAGAAAATATAATAATTTAATTAATTTCCCAAGTCTTTAATTAATTATCTAGAATGCCCTAAATACGTTTAACTAATGATGTTTTGTGCAAAGTATATCCATGGATCTAGTGCTAAATATTCCACATGGATTTCAAAAAGGATGGGCTCAAAATTGTGGCTACGCAAAATCTCCAATTAGTTATCAAGAATCCACAATTGATTGCATCCATCTAAGAACAAATCAGAGATATGATTTATTGACAAAGAGTTCGTGCCTCCAAGCTTTAGCATACAGCCAAACTTTGGTTAAAATATACACGTAGTTGCAAATAAAGAAACATGTTGTTGGGATGTCATTGGGAAGGTTCCTATGTTTAATTTTAAATTATGCATTTTCTATGTTGAGCTAAAACCCTATCAAAACAAACCAAGTTTTTTCATCGCCCGTGATGGAATGTTGTTGAGGTGGTTCAATTTAGATATTTCCCTCTTATGTATAAATACAGTGGATATTACAGTAGAGGGGGGAATTATTATTGTATTAAGAAAGAGTTGAGCATTGTTACATTGAAAACAATATTTTATGATTAATGAAGAATTGATTGATCGATGGCGTTCTAAGCTTCATTTTGATCTGACTTAGCTTCTCTAGGAATGTTGTCCAGGTCGGGAAGGGCCCCTCGATCCGGTAACATCCTGGCCATTTTATTTATTAATTAGATTTGAGTGAGTTTAATTGTTGTTTTTATTTATTAATTAGATTATTGTTTTGATTAATTAATGTGTGCATTTAATTTGGGTTTGCATTATTTTAATTTGATAATCTATTGAGATTTATCCTCAGATCAACATCGCCTTCCCTTCCCTTCTTCTCTATACTAATTTCATACCGCTCGTCTTCATATCCATGTTGCTAATTCTGCCATTACTCCTCTACTCATGCCTCCAATCCACTCCCTTCACGCTGACGGCTTCATAATATAATGTTGCATATTGTTCAACGGCCTCTGCACATCACTTTAATTATTTACGCATCTCATTCTTCAACATTTCATTTCACCTTCCACTTGCCATATTCCTTTAATGTTGCAATTAGCTTCATAAATATTCATTTCGGTTCAAATCCATACATGGGTTCGAAGTTTTACGAAGGTTTGTATTGTGCGGATGATATCTGATTTATTTTATATTGTTTGTTTAATAGTTTTGTTGTTATATCTCTTACATTACACCATATGCATTACATTATTATTTGTTTGTTGTTTTTTTCCTTCGTTAATTGTTATTTAAATTGTTGAGACGTGCATAATATATAATGTTTTATTGTTATACATGTGTAAAATTTGTTTATTATATATATTGTTTTGTTATAATCTTTTTTTTTATTGTTGTTTATTCATTATAAATTTATAATATTTCGTTAATAGAAATAATGTGTTGTTACATGTTTATACTATTTTGCTAATCATTTATTTAGAAGTGTAATTGTTATGTTGATTGTAATATTTTGTTAATATTGTTATAATATTTGTTTTATGTTTGTTATATCGTTTGTTATGTTGTAATTATGCATTGTTTTATTCATTAGATTTTTTCTAAATATTGCTAAGTGTTATTGTTATATAAGTGTGAATGAAACGTTAAATGGAAGATCCATACAAAGCAATCTCATTCTTGTACATAAATCCCATACCGACACATTCATGTACCTAAACAAAATTAATCTCGTACCAGCACATTCATTTTCGTACATAAACAAAACTAACTTTCTATTCTTGGGTGAATCTTTGAGGAGCATCTCATTTGCATGGTTTGGATTTAGACTTCATTTTCTACTTGTTTGATTATTTTCCCCTTTAGCTAGTTTGCTTCAATTTAAATTTCTTGCACTTTACTTCCTGCACTTGGTTTTCTTTCACATGCCTTTAATCACTTGCACTTTGATTTCACATAGCTTCAATCACCAACAGAATATTAAAATCCTAACTCATGAGATATGGCTTTCCTGTAATGGGTTTCAACCCAAGGTATTAGTTTAATTCCTTTCAATTGAATTCATTCTCACTTTCTTGTTTTGTTTGTTACATTAAAGTGTGGTTTGTCGGCATTAGGCTAGACTAGACTCCAATCTTGCACATATTGTGCATGCACCTCTAAGTCTACGACTCCCTGGTTGACAATATAATGTTGGGAATTAATAGTACATATATTTAGCCCCACATTTTTGGCGTCGTTGTCGAGGAGGTGCTAAAAGGATTGAAGTCTAGGTAGGTAGTTTGCCTTTAAAATTACACATCTTGGTGGAGGAAGACGGTAAGATGAGTGGTAAGAACCTGTGCATCCACTATAGTGAGTTTATACCCAAATCCAGGTTTGTTCTTTATGCAAGTGGTTTTACTTTCCTACAAGTGTGTTTACTTTCCTGCAAGCATGTTTACTTTTCTGCAAATGTTCTTTCCTTTTATGCAAGAGTGTTTCTTTTATAAGTTGTTTTCTTTCTTACAAGTTTGTTTCCTTTTCAATTATCCAATTAGGTTCAATTTATTCATTCTATATTTTATTTTATTTTTTAATTATTCATTTTGGGTGTTGTAAGAACCCCATGTATTAATCCATGTGTGAAACATGACCCATCAACCAGCAAAATGGATTCAAAGATGAACAAGAGTTTGGAAGAACTCTCTCAAATCCTAGCAACAGCTGGGATCTCTGCCTCTTAGGAAGAGAAAATATTTACAATAGTTAAGAACCTAGTTGCATATCCAGACGTAATAGAAGAACAAGAGTTCCATGAGCCACATCCACAAGAATATCTAGAAGCCTCTCCTAATCACCTTATCCAACCTCTAGAAGAGATCATAAAATCATGGACTGCATTCGATGGAGAGAAACCATTAGAACCTGAGATTGAGGAGTTCTTAACATACCTCTCTGAAGATCCTCTATTCACACAAGAGACCAATTATCTGAAAGAAGATGATTTGCATAGCATGGTAGAGGAGGATATACAGAGCGATCCAAATGAGGAAGTGAACCAAGGACATCATGACTATATTGAACGTTGGCTCCAGGAAACTATCGGATTGAAGCACCACTCACTTCTTCAACAACTCTTTACATCATATCATTCAATGCAACTGGTATCTCATACTCTGGTATACTTTAAAGCACATTTTTTAAACCTGAGTATGAATATGTTTGTCATCCTGTTACGCACATGATTACATTGGAAATATTCTTACACGCGAAATATGGTTTCTTGTTCTTAGATAGAATAAAGTAAAAGTTGCTTGTTAGTTAACTTAGTTCTAAATAAATGCAACATATTTTCATGTTTATTTCCAAATAAATGAACTAAGATGAAGATAATATTGATGACCTAATATCAGAAACCAAAACAACTTAGGATATTTCTTCTTATTACATACATATTTCTGACTATTAATAATAACAGTTGCTCATAAGCCTAATCTTTAAAATATTATGGGGATTTACAAAAATTTTAAGGTCTACATGATACTTATAATGATGCCCATAGGTAACTTGTACATCCCGGTTTCATATCAAGACTTGTTATTCAAGCATTCTTATCAAATATTAGCAAAAGAGTGAATGAAACTTCTACTTGTGAGTGAACACTATCATAATATTATATGGAGAAGATGAACTTAGGGACTAGAGGCACCTTTAGGTCATTCTCTCATGGCCTCATCTAAATACATTAAGTAAGTTTGACCATGATATGTCTTTGGACTTATCTAAATACATTAGTCTATTTTTCATGCAAACAATATTTTATGGGCAATCTATAAAATATATTCCAACCCAATACCATCTCATCCCGTAAAAAAAGGTTTTCATAGTTGCTTCCCCATTCACCCATGCAAAAGCAATTTATAAATTTTATCTTAAGGGTAAAGTTTGGGACAAGAGCCTCTATTGTAAAATGGGTGTAAGAGGCTAACCCATCGAGATACTGAACAGATCTGCTGGTAGTGGGTACTAGCCTATGCTATTACTAGGCAAAGCCATCAGGGTACTGAACATGCTCGTGGGAAATGGGGCATTCTTCTTGGGGAGGATATTTCTTAGACGTCAAAATTACCCCATCAGAGTATTGAACATGCTTGTTGGCAATGGGTTCTGATTTTGATTTCCTTCATTATGCCTAATCTATATTTGTTTGTATGAACGATATACTTGTGTAAATCATTAAGACGAAGCATGCATAGTTGAACTAAAGATTAAATAAAATTCATCTATTTGCCATTTTAGAATGACCCTGACTTGATCTTACAACCTTGTCATCCAATTCATACTATATTTAGGATGTCACTATCTTAGAAGTGGGACCCATAAGTATAAAAATCTAATGAACTCAAATGCAAACCTTATCAATATTACTTGGACAACAGTAAGCCTTTGAAAGATTAGACAAGGATGTCTGGTTTCCTATAGTATTTTCATCCATTAAAGAGCACTTATCTCCTCATATTCTCCTATTTAAGGAGGAGAGAAAAAATCCTTCATCATAATTTGCATGGCTTCCTGAGCATAAAATTGTTAATGATTGATGCAATTGTATGTAATAAGTAATTTGAGAATTTCCTTTCTGCTTGTAACATTTTAAAGTAAATTTCATTTCCAAATTTATAAACATTAATAAATTTTTCAGTTTTGGTTATTTCTTTAACATCAATGTTTATTTCTTCTCTCATAATGACAATACTGGTTTATTTCTTTTATATTTTTCTGTTTTGGTATTGCTGGTACAAAAACTTGTAGGTTCTTGTACCAACAATACAAAAATTTAACTCTTTTTCTAGAGTACTTTTTGCAGGATGTTTTCAGCAACTCTAAGCCTTGGCATACTTCATCTTCAGCCTTTAATCAACATGCACTAATTCCACATAGTCCTCTTTCAGCTTGCAACAATTTCTTTCCTTGTTTTCAAGTTTCTTGTAGGAGCATGTGCTAATAAGAGTTTGCATGAGGACATGAAAACCCGCAGGAATGGGGGAGAGAAGAGAGAAGGAATGTTAGCAGATCGGCATTCATCAACTCGTTCCTAGATCTCTAGCAACTCTTTGTCTTGCTCAGCTTAATCTTCAGTTTCAGCCAGCATGTACTCTGGTTCATCCTCCACTTCATTAGCCTGCAACTCACATCAAAGTGAAGATAAACTTGAGGCAAAACTGGTTTAAGACTCTGTGATTCATTAAAAAATTTAAGGGAACTTGATGATTAACCACTCCATACATTTTTATTTCATAAACCATTATCATTCACTCTCCATCCGCAATTCATAATAAAATGCATAATACTCTGATAAGACCATAAGAATGAAAAACAAAATATTGTGGTACATAAATACAACACAACATCTATAGTGTCTTATCTTTATATATATCATAAAGCATTCACATTAAAAGGACGAATTCATTGTTTCCTAAAAACCACAAATAAACATTGGTCTTAAAGAAAATCACGGAGTATACAAACACCTAAGTCCATATTGTCATTACTACTTCATACCATCCACCATCCCTTCATATCCCATCCATCGCTTGTCCTCAACTTTCATTTCTCTATTATAAAAGAAATCAAGTTAAAAATCTGAGACAATATCAAATGAAAAATGGACGTTTCTCCATAAGAACCAACACTTGCACAAAGAAACAAAGTCACAGAAATCAATGATTAAATAGAGTATATAAGTATTTTGTTTGCATGAGGACATGCAAACTAACAGGCTTGGGGGAGTGTTGGCCTCCAAATATGCCATATTTTCTACCATGTAAAACATCCATTCATAAGCCATATTCCCACACTGTTGATACATTTTATAGCCATTATTTTGTCACTTACCACTAAATACATCCATTTTAACTTGTGGTTAATTATTATTTTTTTCTTGTCTTTTTAGTGATTAAAGATGTTTTTATCATGATTTTATCAATGATGGTTTAATCATATGTTTCTATTGTATTTCAAAAGAGTTAACGGATTATGGAATCTTTCAGTTCCTTCAACATTTTTTTTATTCCAAGGGACATGAATCACAAGGAAGATTCACTAGCCTTGGTGGGCTCATTGTCAAAACCAGATGATATCCAAAGAAAAATGTATTTCCAAGTAGAAAGATCTTTCTGACCGTCTGTGCCTGATAACATTGAGTACTTGCAAGTGTTTGAGAACAATGAACAACTGTAAAAAAATTTGTTAAATGATGATGATGAAGAAGACGATCACTTGTCTACTGTCCCCAAAGACTGTATATAATCTAAATCTATTTTTACGAAAGACGATCATGCTAAGAATCTCCTTGAATAATTTCAGTTCGAAAAGTGCAAGAAACGAGAAAAGTCAGTATTGGAACTAACAGTTCCCCTAAATATGTCAACTTGGGATTTGATTACACCATTGAGGAAGTTGATCAATATGTTTATGTGTTCCAAGAGTACATCGATGTGTTCACTTGGACCTATGATGATTTAAAATCTTATGATAAAACTATATTCCAACATATCATTCCTTTGAGGGAAGTAGCAAAGCTAGGAAAGAAAAAAATAAGGATGATGAATCCCAAGCTGAAACCTATGGTAAATATTGAATTGGAGAAATTGAAGAAGACAGTAATAATTTATCCCATTAGACACTCAAATTGGCTTTCAAATCCTGTGATTGTAAGAAAAAAGACCGGGGAAATCCGGATGTGCATTGACTTCAGAGACCTTAACAAAGCAAGCATAAAGGACAACTTTCCTTTGCCTAATATGGAGTTCCTTCTCCAGCAAGTTACTAGATTGGCTTGCATGTCCATGTTGGATTGTTTTTCTAGATATAACCAGGTTTTGGTGGTTGAGGAAGATAGGGCAAAGAAAACATTTATCACACCTTGGGAGACATATGCATATGATAGAATTCCCTTTAGTTTGAAGAACATTGGAGCCACATTCCAGAGGGCCATGGATCATGCATTCAACGGGTTGATAGTAAAGTTTATGGAAGACTATCAAGATGACTTGACGGTGCATTCAAAGAAAATGGATGATCATATCCATCACTTGAGAGAGGTTTTTGAAATATGTAGATTATATGGTGTCTCTCTGAATCCAAAGAAATGCTTGTTCGTTATGACTCAAGGAAAATTGTTGGGCCATATTATATGCAAGGAAGGGATTTACATAGATCCGAAAAGAATTAAAGCAATAAATTATCTCAAGCCCCTGAAATCCAAGAAGGGAGTCCAATAATTTTTCGACAAGATCAATTTTGTGCGAAGATTTGTTCCTGACTATGCAAGTATAGTGAAGCCGATCAATTTGTTGTTGAAAAAGGAGAAGAGGTTCGAATGGACAACAGACATTGAAGAGGTATTCAATAATATCAAAGGAGAAATTATCACTTCTCCAGTCCTCATTAGTCCATACTTTCAAAGGGATTTCATCATCTTTTCATTTTCTACAGAGACAGTTTTTGCATCCATTCTTACTCAGAAGAATATCAAAGGAGAAGAACTCCCAATAAGTTTCATGAGAAAAACTCTACATGACTATGAGTTGAGGTATTCAGAACTAGAGAATCAAGCCTTGGCTCTTGTAAAAGAAGTAGCACACTTTCAGACGTACATATTGAAATCCCATGTTATTGCTTATGTTCCATCATCACGAGTGAAGATGCTCTTGAATCAACAATTGAGAGAAGGAAAATGGGCTAATAGTTTGGAAAAGATACAAGAATATGATATTGAGATTAAACCTTTAAAATCTATCAAAGGACAAGGTTTATGTAAGCTCATAGTAAATGAAGATTCGATCGAGGGAATGATTTCAATTTCAGTCGAAGAACCATTAGTTGATTCAGAATGGTACAGAGATATTATATTCTACTTAAGGTTCGGGAAATTTCCTGTCACCATGAACCCCAAGGAGCAAAGAACATTGAAGATGTAGGTGAATCAATACGTACTTATTGCTAACATACTGCTTGGGATAAATTATGATGGTATACTACTGAGATGAATTGATGAAAATCAATCCCAAGAACATATAAAATAATTCCATGAGGGAATATGTGGTGGACACTTTGCACCTACTGCAACCTCCCACAAGATAATAAGAGCATGATTCTATTGGCCATCAATTTTCAGAGACTGGTATGCCACAATAAGGAAGTGTTTGTCATGTCAACATTTTTCAGGAAAAAAGAAGAGATCTGTGATGCCTTTGCAGCCCATAATTGTAGAACATTCATTCTCCCAATGGGGACTTGATGTTGTCAGGCCAATTAATCTGAAGTCTAGAAAGGGGCATATATACATTCTCACAGCTATAGATTACTTCATGAAATGGATGAAAGCGGTGGAATTAAAGAAGATTGATGTTGAAGAGATAATTAAATTCCTCAAAGACAATATTCTATCAAGATTTGGTGTCCCGGATAAATTTACCACAGACAATGGTTCGATTTTCATCAGGTCAAAGTTTATGGATTTTTATGGAGAATATGGAATCATCATGGATCAATCATTGAATTATTATCCACAAGGTAATGGCCTTTATGAATACACAAAAAAAACACTTGTTCAGATACTGAAGAAAACCATTGACAAGAACCAAATGAATTGGCATCTAAAGCTGACGGATGCATTATGGGAAGGAAAAATGACTCTGAAGGATAGCACCGGGATGTCTCCATATATATTGGTTTATGGGAAATAAGTGAAAATGTCGATTAGCCTCGAGCTCAATGCATTGATTTCTATGGTTAATACTGAAGATACAAAAGACAGTTCACCCATCCAGATGAGAATCAATCAGTTGTTGAAGTTGGAAGAAGAGCGAAGCAAAGCCCTAAATCAAACTTCTCAGAGGTAGCAGAGAATACAAATATATTTTGATCAGAGCACAAATGTAAAGAATCTCCAAAAGGGAGAGTTGTTGTTACGTTGGAACAAGTCCAAGGAGAAACCATCCATGCATACAAAGTTCGAAGCACTTTGTATCAGACCATACGTCATCGAGAATATCTTGGGTTTTAACTCCTATATGCTCCAAGACATTAAGCGTAAAATATTAATGCTTCCTGTCAATGAGAAACATTTGAAAGGCTTCTTCTCCTAAGACTTTCTCATTCTCATTGTACATAATTTTATTTTCCATTTTGTATATTCTTACTCTGACTCCATAGCCCAATAGGCGGAAGCACCTGGTCATGAAAGGATCTAGATTCTTGACAACCCACAGGGGGTTATCATCCCACATTTGGAGCCAGTTGTTGATATCAATTCCTTTTTTCTAAATTCCGCTCCCATTTTCTATTTTCCCAACTTATTTTGTCCATTTATTTTTCCCTCTTTTATACTTCCCCAAATTCCCCTTTTCTTTTTTCCCTTCTGTTCTCCCTTTCTAGTTACTAAACTTAGTCATTTTTCTAAAACAGTGGATTCACAGGTTGACAGAATCACAGACCCTCATCTCCATCCACACTCTCACATCATAATTCTGACTGACCACCACATTATCCTATACTTAGTCGTTTTTGCAGTGGCGGGTTTCAAGCTTTCATATCCCTTGTTATGTGACATACATTTTGTACCCAAACGATCTGCGATCTACATTTTGACCATTGGACTCCCTGAACTCCTAAGTATCTCATCTCTCCTATATTGATTTTGACCGACCGTGTTACCACACTTAGCCAATTCTCAACCTTCTACAATGACGAGTTCACAGGTTCCTGGGTTGGCGGGTTCACAAAAGTCTCAAATGTTATTTTCTCTCGTTCGTCCCCGCCACCTTCGCGCTTTTCCCAATATGCATTTAGTATGGTTTAATGTTAATAACGCATCATGCAGGTCCCATAAATATTGTCATTAATAAGCGACGGGTTCGAGGAGATTTCTTATTAAGCCACATTAAAGCATGATTTGCAGAAGATTATATTACATCTCTCAACCGATCATTTCAAATATCATATGGATCAAAGAAACGCTCTCGTCAACTTATGGAAGAAACAACTTGAAATATGTTTTGTGGAGATACTTTGAACATTTTTTGATGAGAGGACCAGAACTTTCAATGGTCTAGAGCATATTCTTATTATTCATCCCCTTCTAATTAGAAGGAAGTAATTTGGACGTCCAGAATTGCTCACGCAGGCTGTGTTCCTGAATTTTTTGACTGCAAGGAACTGGTTTTCTGGTGCGCTGAGAAGTATATACCAATTCAAAGAATGATTCAACTCCAAGACCAGTCTTTCATCTTTATTTCGCCTCAAGTGTTCCGTAAAATGTTGAAACTCCTAGATCCAACACTCACCTTCAAAGGTGAAGATGGTAGAGACTTCTTGAAAAAACATGACAACACCCTGGATCTCTTACCTGAATTCTTGGAGTATCCCATGGCCATTCCTGAGGATTTTACCAGATTCTAGGTCAACTTGTTCAAGAACCCCTTTCGGTAAATTTCCTGGTTATTTACCATAGTTACGGGCCAAGAAAATGCTGCCATCATTTCCCGCATGATTCTTTATATCTTGTATTTTACTGTCAAGGAGCATGCCATTTTCGATTAAGGAAAGTTGATTTCCATTGAAATCTCTTCCCAATTGTCTCAGTATAAAAAGGATAAGAAATTCTTTAAGCCTTCTTATTTGTTTTTGGTGATAGTGCATTGCTGTCAATTTCCTAAATTGTCTATATGCAAGAAGGTGAATTGTGAATTTGACCCTATGACCTTTTGGTACCAATCGTTATGGAGGCACAACGATTCCCTACATTTTTATGAATTTTTCAATGATTTTGTCTTGGTTCTTAAAGGATTTTTGTTTGGAAAAGATATCCCAAGAATATTCGCTCAGGCTAGTAAATTCTTAGATAAAAAGGGAACTTTGGAGCAAATTGAAAATTGCAATGTCATCGGGATTTTTGGTTCTAAGGAAAATCCATCCTTTATTCCATGTCATATATCCGACATAATGTTTGTTACATAAGTTGCAATGAAATATAACTTTTGGCTCCACTTTTTCATGAAAAGTGAAAAAAGCAATTCATACCTTTGCCTTGGAAAATTGTAGATTGCGTATTCAGAAGTATGAACAAAATTGATGAATTTGCAAACCACTTCCACAACTTGAATCTCAAGTATGTTGAAAATATTAGAGGGTTTGACCCTAACAGAATATTTTTGGAACATATGTTAACAATGGGTTTTAGCAATTCATTTATCCACATTGTTCTAGGAGAAGAAGAAGATAATAACCTGGGAAATCCTACCCACATTGTTGGTGACTTAGAGACAATACTCGGTACCAATGAATTTTACAAACATAGAGGAAAGGGTCCCAGTGAGAAGAGTGCCCAGTCCCCAACTATTAATCCTAAGACTACAACACCTTAGAGTAGTACTCCAGTGGCCCACCCATCTAAAAAAGTAATCAACAGTAGTGCAGGCGGAGGGGGAGACAAGAACCCCCCTCCAAGAAAATTTGAAAGCTCACGTAAACTTCCTCTGAGGAAGAAGAGGAATAATATTATACAAGAGGAAGAAGAGCATCACGTCGAAAGTGACATCAATATATTATCCCTCGAAGATATGGAGTTCGAGTCTGACATTGAGAAAAAAATTCCTAACATTGATCAGCCAGGAAGCGCGGCCCACGAGAATCAGTCATTGGAAATTGTTGAGAATGAGATATTTGATGAAGAAGAATCATTTGTATTTCAGAGCGTTGTCTTTGACAGCGAATCTAAGAAATTAATTATTGAGAAGAGTGATGTGAAGAATAAAAAGGGGAAATATCGTTTAGAGGTTAACCTAAGAAATATGCGGCCTTCCCATATTTCTAGAATCCATAAAGAAACTGGCAATGCATTGGATGACTCCATTGGTGGTCTCGAAGCGGAAAATATAAAGTTAAAGAAAAGGATTAAGGAAATGGAAGATACCTTGATGCCTCTTCCACTTCTTTCCAGCCCTTTGGAAATTTTCAGACCCACCACGCCCGTAGAAAAATTAAAAGGGTCCTCAATCTTACTCACAGCAGCCAAGAGCTATGTGGAGAATAATATCAAGACAAGAATGGCACTGATTATAGAAGCTTGGGAAATTTCAAATGGCATGATTTCTTTTGGCTCGAGAGGGCATGCCTTCCATGAATATTTACAAGATGACCTAAAAAATGAAGAAGGTTTCTACCTTGATGTCGTGGTACCCTTTGGTATTAAATTTTCCAACATGTCAGAGCTAAAGAGAAGAGAGTGGGACCTTCCCTCTCCAAATCCAATTAAGTAGTTGAATGCCTACTAGAAACAAAAAATAAAGAACTTGAACAACATCATTCAGGCGTGCATCCAAGGCATAATAAGGAGAGAAGAGTTATTCAAAAGGATCACAGAGGTGGACCTAGACGGAAGCACTAATGAAGTCCAATATCCCAAGTTGATCCTCAACTTGTTGTTCCTAACAAGACAACAGTTCGATGAGAAAGTTGATATTTTTAAAGGATTGTCAATTGAAAATTTCAATGGTATAATTGAATATGATGAGAACACCATGGATAACTAGCTAGTGGATTTCTCCATAAAAAATCAGGATATTGAAGAAGCATTACATGGCATTTCCCTTAATCTCTGAGACTTGGTGGGTGAGTTGTTCAACATTAAAATATGGCATGAAATCAACGTGGCACCTATGAAAAGTTACATAGAAGAATGGTTCAAGAAAGTTATCGATAAACTGACAAATGAAGGGAAAGAAGCAGTGGAGATGGTTCCTGCAACCATTGATGAAAATGATAAAAGGACACCAGTGAGAAAATAAACACATGAACGACCATCATAGTAAGTTTATGTTGATCACATCCTTCTTTTTCTTTATCAAGTTCTTCATCCAGCTATTCCACCTCTTTCACTAGAAAGGTTTAATTGAAGACTTATAACTCCTTTTTCCTTCTTACCAGGTCTTGTTGATCCTTCTACCGCCCACCATCTTCCTTCTAAAAAAATATTTCTTGTATTTATTTTCTTTATGGTCTGTGGGAGCCTCAATTCCAATCTTTAAGACAAACGCATTTACAATTTCAAAGAATATGTAACAGACTATATATTTCTTAGAAATTTCAAGAGAACTACTTTGGGAACAATCTTGACTGTGATTTGTAACCCTATTTTCATAATATAAAGTATTTGAGGTTGATCTATCATTATCTTTATTTGATATTCCCATGTGTCCACTCTGTCAAAGTTCTCTTATGCAAGTGAACCATCTTCTTTTTATTTTATGTGATCGGAAATATTTATCATAAACTATGATGGATGTCAAGAAATTTTTCTTATTTGCTTTAAATGTGTGAAGTGTGTGATTCCTGGTCTTTTCTAAGGAACTTTCTTTAAAAAGGAAAAAAAAAAAAATTTCCTTTATTTTCTCACAATTTTTATGTTTCTTTGAATTACTACGATGGACTTCTGTCAAGTCCCACATTTTGAACATAAAAAAATCCCAAGAAAATCTAAACAGGAGTACCATCTCTATAAAAACGCAGGGGGATTTACATCCTCGTTAGGTTTATGTTTCAGTCCTAACGAATTCAAGAATCAACAATATTTTAACCCTCTGTGTACTTACAACACTTGTGTAGTGTGAGCTCTCTACGCAAGTTCTATATAATGTTATTTTCCATCGAAAACTCAAAACAGTTTAATCCTTGGTTTATCAAAAAGAAAAATTGTGAAATCATGACATTTATATCTCAACCACCTCTGGAAGTAGTTCCAACTTACCCCTGGCTTCATCATCAACCTTTATCCTTTGTTTCAAAGACCTATTTTCCATTCTCAATGACAAATTTTGTTTCTTCAAGTTTCCCACTTACCTAAATAAAAGTGCATTTATTCTCAACTTTGATTGGGCATTTGAGAGAGTTGCACGGGCATTTTCTATGTCTGGTCCACACTCTTTAAAGTGTCTCTCAAACTTTAGTTCTAATAATAATTTCTCCTCCCTGAGCTGAATAATTAGGTCTTGATCTTCCTTTAGTTGCTTGTTTATGCACTTGATAGTTTTCTCACCCTCTCTAGGTGAAGTGTGAATCTTTTCAACTGATACAGGCTAGCCCTATGCTTGTGTTTCCTCTACAAGATTATATTTTGAACTTATACTTCTGATTGAGGATCTTGTTAAAGGGGTTGTAGGTTTAGTCAAATCCATATTTTTAGGACTTTTCTTGATTTATTTCCCTTTAGAAGCGTCTGGAAGCTTTTAAATTGATTCCCTCTTTGAGCCTACTTCCTCCTATGGTGTTTGAATATCAGAAACCCTCTCAGCCAATTTCATCTTCATCTCCTTGTTATCATGAAAGGACTGAGTTATGACATGTTGAGCTTCTTTAAGCTGATCTTGTAACTCTCTGATTACTAGGTCTTTCTCTCTTGATTGCATCTGATCTTTATCCACCTCTTGAACTGAGTGTTCAACAGACTATGTATGTAGGGAATGTACAGGTAGTTTTTTGGCAGCTAACCTTGTGAGTGGGCTACTCAATTTTGGTGTTTCATCTACCTCATCAACAAAGTGTATCTTTCTACCCTTCTTCTTAGTTGGCTGGCTTGGTGAAGAATCATCAATTTCCTTTCATTTCCCCATGCCATGTTTTGTAGATCCTTTCTCTTTCCCACTTAAATCTCTAGAAGCCACTTTCTCAGCAGATGAGGGGGTGTCTCCTTTTGGATCTAAAGGAATGTTTGTTGAAGCTAAGAAAGAATCCCAATATCTGTTCAATTTCCTGAGTTCTTCCACCACTAAAAACTTTAACAGAGAGAAATGAAACAAACTGGTCTTAAGTTGATGATCCCTAGCCTATACTATGTCTTCCATTTTACCTAATCTTTTGTATAGGTAAAAAGGTAAATTTAAAGGGTTCTTCCCTGTGAAATGCATCAGAAGCCTTATATGATACTAGTATACTCTATCAAATATGCCCTCACAAGTGAAATATCATTGAACCACTCTTAACAACTTTTCATAATGATCCAGTATGCATTCTCTTGGAATAGTGGCACCAAACTTCTGCTTTGTGTACTTGAGTTTCAAGAAATCGGTGTAGAAAACTAGATCAAGAGGCATACATTTAAAACACTTTTCCCCCTAGACTGGAATCTCAGCTGCAACAGATATTGTCTTCTCTGATACTTGGAAGGTGATATCAACAATCCTCATCTGGACACCATTGGAATTGAGGTAAAAGTCCTTTGTTAATTGCACATTGTATCCTTGAATCTTCTCGCAAAACCTCATGTAGCCAGCTTGCTCAAATGAAACCCTAAATGCAGGATCAAAATTCACCAATTTCAAGCTCTGTGGCTCACATCTCAACACACTGCCTCCTTTGTTGTATTTATTTTTCTCCCGAGTTTCCATGTTGCGAGTGTAAGGTAAAAGACTGAGACTGGTAATGACAAGGTGTTTCAAAGGCTAGAAACCCTGACAGGGAATTTTAGACAGTGTAAAAAAAGCTTATGGTTTACTCAATTTTGCCAAAGGATTCATCAATATGGTAAATTGGTCTCTATATATCATGAAAATAGGCACAAGATACTTGTTAGACACAAAACAGAAGCCTTCGATATTTGTGCAGTGAAAAATAAAGGATGTGTAGTGTGCAATTGTTGTGTGAAGTTTGCATAGCGAGCTGAATAGGGTTTGCGTAGAAGGTAAGGTATTTTGAATTTGATGAAGAACAGGGGTTTGGTCGATGGAAGAGGGTCTTGTGAAATGAAATATGGGTGGGGAAAGACATGCAAATGCTGAGCAAAAGACGATTTGAAAGGTGATTGGACTGTTTAGGATGACAAGATAGTTTGGGTAGCACCAAGAAGTTTGCGCAGCGAGTTTGTGCATCGTGTGTACTTTTTGCAGGTTAAGTACAAAAACCACTTTGAAAGATAAGAAATGTGACATTATGACCTTTCATGACCCTCTAATTTTCATAATGTGTCATTATGTTCCATGACATACCTAAAAACCATTCCACATAGACTTTATGACTTGACTCTTTTTGACATGCCACTTAGAGTTTATTTGACCAATGACCCAAAGACCTTTGAAAACCTTCATGAGACAAAACTCTTTGAAAACATATACACTCAATGACTCAATTAGAAATGCATTGGTATTCCCAAGACCAAAGAATGACTCTGTAAACTCTTGACAAACCTATAACCCTACCTTGAAAATAATGATACTAACAGGTCTTCTTCAACTCCTTTAGCTAATATTTTCCATCTAACAACAAAAATTTTAGGAAGTAAGTTTATTATCCTCATTGATCATAACGATCATTAGAATCTATTGTAGCAAAAAGTATTAACAATAAAACAACAAAAGTTGATAAAAAAAAAATACAACTTTTAATCTAGAAAATGTGTAGTTGGAAGGAAGAAAGATGTAGTTGGAAATTCCCTATCACGAAGACATGAAGATATCTCCACCTATGATCCCAAATTGGTTAAATGAGATCCGTGTAGTGTATGTTAAAACTATGATGATTACACCATTGATAAATACCCAAATTTCTCATTGAGCAATGGCATTCTTTAGTATAAAGGAAGAATATACCTACCTTCATCCTCAAAAATCAAAATAAGATCATTACGGTAATCTCATGATTACCAAACAATGGAACATGTGGGTTCGAAACACAATGTCAAACCATCGTTGTATTGGAAAGGCATGCATAATGAAATTCAAAAGTACATAGAAAATTATGATGCATTCCATGAAAATAAAAAAATAAACATTCCACAAACATGATTTCTCCATCCACTACATATTCTCAAACAAAAGTGGAAAGATATCTCCATGGAATTTTATTAAAGGATTGATTTTTTCTAAGGGAAAAATGAGATTTTTGTAATGGTTAATCAGTTAACTAAGTATGCAAACTTCATGGGTATGATCAAGAAAATAGACATATCTAAACAAATCACAAGCACCTTTACAAAAAAAATTATTAGCTACATGGTTTTCATAAGTTTTTTTGGAAGTAATACAGATGCAATGTTCAAAATAGTTTTTTAAAGAGATTTGAAGAAAAATAGTACTATTTCTTATTATGAGCTTAACTTATCATCCCCAAATTTAAGGATTTTACACAAGTACATATCAAGGTTCCAACAATTAATTAAAAAATATCTTAAAGAAACACAATAAATTATCAAAATACTACAAGAGAACCTTATGAATGTTCAAAATTGAATTAAATAACAAATCGATCAACGTAGATTGAAAAAGGAATTTGAGGAAAGTGATTGGGAGCTCATAAAAATCCGCACGTATAAGTAACTATACAAAAACAACAGGTGAAGAACAAAATTACATAAAAATTATATGGGCCTTACCAAGTCATATAAAAAATCAATAATGTAACCTAAGCCTTATACTTACCAAGCAAAGATTATATCCATAACTTCATTTATGTTTTCTACTTAAAGAATCACCATCAAGTGTAAATTAAGCTACCCATGTTGGATGATGTTGGATGACGAAAGGAAACTTTTTCCAAAACCCAAAGGCATATTCGTAGTTCAAGATAAAACCTTATGATATAGCATAGTGAACAAGTATCTCATTATATGAGGACACAATCTCATTAAATGGAAAAAACTTACTAGATGAGGACACAACCTTAAGGAAAAATAATTTTGTCTAACATCCTTCCTTGCTAATGCTTTGAGGGTTATTGTGTGCATAACACATATTACTAAGTTACTTGTACATGTGCCATTATTGATAACAAGTGTTGCATAGTAGCGTAGTCCCTGACAGGTTGGAATGGGAATAAATGCACTGCTACGACGGGATCGAGCAGAGACACGTGGGAAGTAGCTTGAAGTACTAGTGGTATCCATGAAGAGGATGACTTGTGGCAGTCTGTCACAGGCCAGGCACAAGACATTTGGCTTGTAGATGACCCCTAAGGTTAATATGCAAACGAGGCATTTTTTTCCTGGGGTGCGTATAGTTCAAACATGGGACTTAGAAAATTTCTATCTCAATGAATTGCAATAAAGGTTCGCATTTCCGAATTAGTTTTCTTTGAAATTTATCAAAAAACATTCAAATATAATAAACACAATTTCCTGACATCCAGCATAGTTGAAGGAAAAAAAAATTAGCATTCCCAAATCAATTTTCTTTGAAATTTATCAAAAATTAATAATGTTTGTTACATATTTCTGGAAATTTAAATGTGTTTGTCATATAGACTGGGATTGGAGCTCCCGCAGACCATAAAATAAAAAGGACTGTAGAAAGAAGAAGTGTGTGACGGTAGAGAGGCAGACCTGAAAAGAAGAAATTGGAAGTTATCAGTCTTTGGTTAGAGATTTCTATTTAAAGAGGTAGAATAACTGGATTGATAAAGAAAACAGATGTCATCAGTATAGACTTACTATGAAGTCGATGTGTTTTTGTTTTTGTCGTCGACGGCCACTAGAATCGCGCCAATCGGTTGTTTCCCTTCGTCGATGAGCTTGTCCATTCCCCGTTGGAACCATTCTTCAATGTAGCTTCTCATGGGGGCCACGTTGATCTCATCCTGGATTTCTATGTTGAAAAGATCGTTTTCTAGTTTCCTTAGATCCACAGAAATACTATGCAGATCCTGTTCAATTTCTTCATTGTGTGTCAAATAGTCCACTAGCCAATTCTCGACCTCATCTTCACCATATTCAAGGATGTCGTAAAAGTTTTCTAAAGACAACCCCTTTAAAATATCAAGTTGTTCATCGAAGGCTTGATTGGTCAAGGAAAAGGATTTGAGGATTAAGTTTGAGTCTTGAACCACGTTGGTACTTCCGGCTAAGTCTATTTGGGTCAAGTTTCTGAATAATTCTTCTTTTTATGATATGGCTTGTTCACATGATTCGACAATGAGCTGCAGGTTCTTAACTTTTTTTTTCCAGCATGCTTTTAATTGTTTGATCCGCTTTGGGGAGGGGAGATCCTCTTGTCTTCTTTTCAGATCCGAGCTGTTGATGGCAAGGTTGGCAAAAGGGGTCACCATCTGTTCATAGAAAAGTTCTTTATTTTTTAAATTCGTCTACAAATGTATGTGCAAATCATTTTCCCTCTTTCGAAAGGAAGCTATATTTTGTGATGTTTCCCATGCTTCATTAATTAGCTGCATTATTCTCTTGATGTTATTCTCTACAAAGGCTCTATAGGATGTGAGGAGGCTGGAGGATTCTTTTAACTTGGTTGCAGGGGTAGCAGGCACGTTTTTTGCTAAAAGAATGGAAAACACTGGGGTAGCAATGAAAGTCTCCTCCAATTCCTTGATTCGGTCGTTCAGTCTAGCATTCTCTACTTCAATTCCTCCAATAGAATCATCAAGAGAATTAGCAGTTGCACGGTGAAATTAGGAGATTTGGGATGGCTGCAGTTTCCTAAAGTTATCTATGTATGAGATTTGTCTTTCTTATTTGTTACATCTCTCTTTTCAATGATTAAATTTTTAGATTGGCTATCAAAAACAGCGCTCTGGAATACGAAGGATTCATCTTCATCAAAAATGTTGGTCTCAGTTATTTCCATTGTGGAACTATGGCACATCACGTCCACGGTTGGGTCAAATTTGTGCAACAGGGCATCCACAGAAGTTTCAAGTTGCATGTGCTAACTTTCAATTTCGGGTTCTTTTGCCTGCCCTACAATGTTTTTTCTCTTCTTCGTCAGGGGAAGCTTGTGAGAACTAACAATTTTTCTGCGAGGAGGGTTCTTATATCCTCCTCTGTTTGAATATTTCTAGGTTGCTTTCTTACTGGGGTGGGTTGTTGAAGAGATTCTTTGTGATGTCGTACTCTTGGGAGTGTTGGCTAGGGATTGGAGACTCTTCTCACAGGATCCTTTTCTCTATTGTATGTACAATTCAGTTGTGCTTTGCAATGTCTCTACGTTGCAATCGTCAGAAGCGGGAGTGTTGGCGTCACTGTCTCTGTCTTCGGTTAAGCGTCTATGGATAAAAGAGCTACTAAATCCAACTGATAGTAAATGTTCTCAAAAAATCTCATTAGGGTCGAACCATTTTATCCTTTCAACATATTTTAGGTTCAAGTTCTTGAAATGGCCTACGAATTCGTCAATCTTGTTGACGTTTCTACACACAAAGTCTCGGACTTTCCAGGGCAGAGGAATGAAGTATTTTTTTCTCTTGTCATGGAAAAAATGCAACCAGTGGTTGTATTTCCTTGCTATTTCTATAACAAACATCTTGTCTGTGATGTGGCATGGAAGGAAAGTAGGATTTTCCTTGGAGCCAAAAATCATTAGTACACTGTAGTTTTCCTTTTGTTCAAGTGTCCCCTTCCTGTCCAAAAACTTGGTTGCCTAGCCATACATCCGGGGAGCATCCTTTCCTAACAATAAATCTTTGAAAACTGAGACAAAGTCATTAAAAACCTCATAAAAAAATGGGAGTCCTTGTGCCTCCACAAGGTCTGGTACCAGAATGTTACTAGTTCGAATTGCAAGATACCAGATATAATAAATACGCAGAACAGAAATAAAATGCTAGAAATGGCAGAATAACAGTAATATAACCAGCATAATCTCCACAATAACACAGAAATAATATGAGAACAACAACTGAAATAGCACTTTGATTCAGAAAGCAATGTTCACAGGCCTCTTTGAGGGGGCAACCTCCAGTCGAGCAGTGCTCTGTTACAATAATCTCCAAGCTAGGGTTTTCATACCCTCGACCCTTATTTATACTAAATATGTCTATTAAGAGAAGCATCTAGAGGAAGATCCTTCTAGAAGCGGAAGCTTCTATTAGGTCTTCTTACATCCGCCTTATTCTATTTTATTGAAAGGCCTTATTAATATTGACCTTTATTACATCCGAATACATTGATCTACCTATGTGCGGGTTAGGACCTTAATATGAATTAATAGTTTATTTTCTTGGACAGAAACAGTTTTGGAAACGGACAGCAATGCACTATTGTGAAAATCAAGTAGGATGACATATAAAATTTATTTGATTCTTTGAATCATGACAGTTGGGAACATATTTCAATGGAAATTAGCTTCCCCCAATTGAAAATGATTTGTTCCTTGATTGTGAAGTACAAAATATAAATAACTATATGAGAAATGCTTGCAGTGGATTCTTGTCCCGTTATTCTTGTAAACAGCAAAGCAATTTCCTAGAATGGATTTCTAAAGGAACTGAACTGCAACTTTGTGATTTCTTCAAGAACTGTTGTCGGGTCTTCGAGGAACTCGGGTAAGAGGTCCAACCCATTATCATGTTTTTCTAGGAACTGCTTGCATTCTTGTCCTCTAAAGTTCAATGTTGGCTCCAACAATATTAACATCTTACGGAAGACCTAAGGTGACAAAGAAATCGGAGAATGGTCACGTAGCGGAATAATTATTTGGCTTTAAATATATTTTTTGGCGCACCAAGAGACCACCTCCTTATAGTCAAAAACCTCAGGGATGCAGCTTGCACGAGCGATTCCAGAGGTCCAAATCACTTTGTTCTGGGCGGAACGGGATGAATAGTAAGAGTATGCCCTGGACCACTGGAAGTTTTGGTCCTCACGTCTGAAGATATTCATTGTGTCTCCACAAAACTATTGTCGAGCTGCTGCCATAAGTTTATGAGAACGTTGGTTTGCTCCAGATGATGTTTGAAATGAAGAGTTGGAAGGGATAATATAACCCTGCACAAATATTGGCCCAACGCATGTGAATGGGAGATCTCCTCGAGACTTTTGCTCATTAATGACAATTTCGACGGTTGTTGCATGATGTGTTGTTAGCATTAAAGACTAGTAATTGCATGCATAGAAGTGTGAACATGGTGGGTAAGACAATGAGAACTTAAGGATTGGATATTTTTTTAACGGACCAACACGATGACCCGTGTTTGAGAAGAAAAATTGAAAGGGATAATATAACTCTCCAAAGATCTTGGTTTAATGCATATTAATGGGAGATCTCCTCGAGCATTTTGCTCATTAATGACAATGTTGACAGTTCTTGCATGGTGAGTTGTTAGCATGAAAGGTTACTAATTTCATATTAATAAAGAAGTGTGAAGGTTGTGGGGATGGGAAAGATCAATTAAGGAGTGTCTAATTATCGAAAGCAATCGGGCAGGCTTCAAAATAGGGTTACAAGGTACAACCGTTGGAGGTGAGGGCTTGAGGGTCAAATTGTATGTCTCAGAAATTTTTGAGTGAAAAACGCATAACATGGAAGAGAGAATGATGGGACAGTCCAGAGGGAAAATTGTATATCACTGAAGTCCGAGTAATGTTTGTAGGACACGAAAAAATGGAAGTGCAAACATGAGCCTGCCTATCCGGGAACCCGCAATCAAAAAAGTGGCCCAAGTATGGAATAGGGAAATGGATGGGCGGATTCATTTTAGCTAATATATCGAAACTTGTAATATATATCCCTTTGCATGGAAATATCTTTTCTACATGTCTCTGGGCAGAAAAGAGAAAATAAGAGAAAATAAATTCATTTAAATTCGAGGAGTCAAGCTTCATTTAAATTTCACTGTCTCGTCGGCGCTTTTTCTTTTTAATGATGGTCTGTACAGTTGTTGCATGATGAATTGTTAGCATTAAACCTCGGTAGTGCATAGTAAACAATGACTAAGAATTGGAGATTTTGTGAACCCGCCAACCCGAGGATCCGCAAAAGAGATTCCATGAAATGGGCAAGTATGGAAAGCGGTCGGACGGGCTTCAGAATTAGGGTGACAATAGTTCCCCAGAAGAAGTGACGTCTCGAGGGTCAAATTGTATGTCTTGGAACTTGAGTGAAAAATATGTACCACGGAAGAGGGGATGATATGGGAGTCTAGTGGTCAATTTGTATATGGAAGAAGTGTGGGAGATCTCCTCGAGCCTTTTTCTCATTAATGACATGTTCAAGGTTCATGCATGATGAAGTGTTAGCATTAAAGCTTGCCAATTGCATATCCAGAGAGAAGTAGGAAGGTGGTGGGGACAGGGAACAACAATTAAGAAATGGTTAATTATTGAAAGCAGTTAGTGACACTTTGAAATAGGGCTACAAGATACAACCAACATAGGTGAGGGCCTG
>JASDQU010816793.1:0-11556 GCA_032191745.1 Picea mariana
ATTGTCCTTCATCTCATTATTCTACAATTAAGCATGGGTTCTCTTACTCTGCAAAGCGTCTTCCTGTGAGGGCTTTCACCATAAGGGGACCACTTTGGAGTTCATCCATATTTACTTCTTATCAACCATAAAAAAACAATAATGATTCATGTTTACATCAAACAATCTTGGGTCCATTACCCAAACATTTGTGCTACAGGGCTTTTTTCAAGGGTTGACATCAATGACAACCAACCTTAATCAACAATTAAGATGGCACCATTTGAGTTTCTTTACGGACAACCGTGTCAGATGCCTTTGAGTTGGGATCGACTTAAGGATAGGGTCCTTGTAGGACCTGGAGTGATCCAAGAAATGGAAGAGAAAATGAAAACAATAAGACAAAGGAATAAAGAAGNGTGAGGGCTTTCACCATAAGGGGACCACTTTGGAGTTCATCCATATTTACTTCTTATCAACCATGAAAAAACAATAATGATTCATGTTTACATCAAACAATCTTGGGTCCATTACCCAAACATTTGTGCTACAGGGATTTTTTCAAGGGTTGACATCAATGACAACCAACCTTAATCAACAATTAAGATGGCACCATTTGAGTTTCTTTACGGACGACCGTGTCAGATGCCTTTGAGTTGGGATCGACTTAAGGATAGGGTCCTTGTAGGACCTGGAGTGATCCAAGAAATGGAAGAGAAAATGAAAACAATAAGACAAAGGAATAAAGAAGTGCAAGATCGATAGAAGAGTTATGTTGGTGTGCATCGTGTTGACCGTGACTATAAAGTTGGTGACCAGAGTTCGATTAAGTTCAAAAGGAGTGCTAAATCCTCTCCTAGGTAGTGGGATATTTCGAAGTTGTGCAAGGAAGGAACCCGTGGCCTATCAACTAGCCTTTCCTCATTCTTTGAGGCATATGCACGATGTTTATCTATATCTATTTTGCGACATTATGTAAGTGATCCTATGCATGTGATTGACATGAGTTCCTTGCAGGCGTTTGATGAAGGTGTACTCATGGCAGAGATAATATGCATTTTGGAACACCTCATTCGACAACTACGGTGTTGAACAATTGATCAATTCAAGGTCCAATGGGACAATTATAGTCCACACTTAACTACCTGGGAGGACACATATGATATGTGCCAACAGTTTCCATTTTTGTTTGATAGTTAGAAATTTAGATCTTGCAAGATACTTTATTACTGCACATATACTGTGAAACTTTAGGATGAAGTTTAAACCAAGAGGGAGTGTATGTAACATCCTGCTCTTGCATGCACATGATTTGACTTATTCTTTGAGGACACTTGTGTGCAAGTGATCCAGTTTTATATATGGTTGTTTGTTTCTCTTATGGATTTAGATGATGATGTTGTTGGATTATGATGTTATCTTATTTGATATCTATGTATAGATAGGTACTATTGACGGGTTTCTCTAGAGTGTGCAGGACACTCGACATATTAAGGATGTTGATGGCATCAATAGACCTCCTTGGACTCTAGATTGAGTCAGGGAGTGGACTGTATATGGTTTGGGTATTTCTATTTATGCATGTGTGATATATGATTAAGTATATTATGATGTTGTTTATGGATTATTGACAGTGTTTCATTGATGGATGTAGGCTGAAGATTGATTTCTAATCAAACTCACATAAGGAGTAAAGGGGCCATGAACAACAACCATATATTGAGGGAGCGGTGTGGCAAAAACCCTGCCACAACCTACTAGCACTCCTGTCATGGCTCGAATTGTAGGTTAATGATTACCTAGTTCAAGAGATCCACGATGCCATGATGGAAATCTGAGACTCACGAAGATTCTAAGGGGCACGCAATAAGGCAGAGTCCTTATTCCTTAGAGGCCCTTAGTCTCTCACAAGGTTGCTTGATGCAATATTGACTCCAAGGGTTGGACAAATACCAAAATTAGTCAAAGGCGAGTAACACCCTTGGAGCACGTAGTGCGTCTTGAAGGGCACGTCGCATAAATAAAACATTATTAAAGGCGAGTGGCACCCTTGGAGCACAGAGTGCATCTTGAAGGACACGTCACGATTTTTAAATAAAGGTGAGTCAATGAACCTAGGTGCCTAGAAAACAATAATTGTTTAGACATGGTCAGACTTAAATAATTATTAAATGAGTAATTTTTATTAATTATAAAATCCCTTTAAAATTTCTAATCCTAGTTTAAAAATTAAGCCTAGGTTTAAATAGGGTAAGAAGACTAAAAACTAAATAATAAATTAATAAAGGGGGGGATGAAGAAAAATCAAGTTAAGAATTAAAAGAGAAATATTTTATTTAAAGATTAATTATATGATTATGTGCAAGAAATACTAAATTGGAAATTAAGATAAGAAAGGAAATGAACATAAAAATGAATGTCTAAGCATAGAGAGGAATCTAGAGTCTAGTTAACTAGAGAAGAATCCCATGTTTAACTCACATGGATTTAGAAAGGTGTCAGTCATAAATTTTTGGTGCAATTTAGGGAACAAGTGGCAAGTGTACGGGGGAGAGTATTTCCTAATTATTTTTTAATAAAACTAATTAAACATGCAATTGGCAAGTGGCCACTAAGAAAACATTCAATAAAAGTAATGGAGGAGAAGAGGAATAGGATAACCAATATGCGTAAATTTATGCTGCCGAAATTTATTTGATTGATTTTACTTGTGAGAGTTGGGATACCTAACTCGAGAGAGAGAGAGAGTGGTAGCTCGACCTTGCAAGGCGAGATGGGAGCTAGAGTTTTCTGGTTGTGTTGTGTGTAGCCCCTTTGAGGCTTGAGGGGCTAAGGGGGAAGAAGAGTACCCCTAACGCTGGTTGGGAGGTACCGGTGAGGTTTTCATGGTTAGAAAGTGGGGAGTGGGATGGATCGTAAGCGTGGGCGATCATCATCGACTTCTCGTCTTCAGTTATGGTAATCTCATTAAGTTGAACTATAATATATTGATCACATGTGTAGGTTTATTTTTTCCACAACTCTGATGTTGATTGTTTTCACAATGGATTTAATGGTAATAATATTTAATTATGACTGCATAGTTTTTATTTCTCGTCGCAATCCCTTGATGGTTGCATGTTAAGAAGGTAAATCCTAGCATCGCCCTTTTTCTTGTTCATTGATTTCCCTTTCCAATCYGTTGGATTATACTTGCATGTTGTTGGTCATTCATGTAATTACTGAAACAAACTCTTGATGACTWCCAACAAACCCAATTGACTTCTATATTTATTTTGGTATGTATTTATGAGATTTTTGTGTTGTGTTACAATGTCCAGCTCCAAGCCTTTTTTGAGAGAAAAACGATCGAAGGTTTCTCCTATTGATGAAATTCTGGGAGAATTTGTTGGGGCATTTTCTCAGTGCATGGCCTTTTAATTTAGGATTGGATTTTAACATTGCCCTGGACGCAGAGAATCATTTATTGTTGCCTCTGGATGGGTGGCTGATTTTCCCTTGGTATAAACCCAGCTCTCTATTCAATCGCTCAACATTTTTTTTTTATCCTCTACGTTACTTAATCTATTTATTCTCATGTCTTACTATGTTTTTGAGTTACATCAAAAGTGTAGATAAGATAGAACCAGATTAGTGAATTCCAGGACCATTTCCTTTCGTCAACATTCCTCCATTGAGAGTATGAGTGTAGTCTCTCATCCTTTTTCCTGAATTTTTTAGAACAAAAAGGGGACGGGGCTCAGGGATAGTGGAATGCAATAATATTTATGCATATTATTACTATCTCTAAGATATAAATGTTGTGTATGATAATACGACCTGCATTACTCTAAAATATGTATTTCATAAATAATGTGTGCTAACCACGACCATTACCTCTCTAGTTCATTAAGAAGACGAATGATGCCATGGGTGTGATGTCTAATTTGGGATGGGAATAAGATATTGTTAGGTGTGTMTTTTACATTGTACTAGCAGGCGGGTTCCATCTGTGATGTTGTTGGTGTTAGATGATGGAATGATAAGATTGGTATTTTAGACACAACTTAGCAGTCAGAGTAAAGATTGGAGCAARGAGAAAAGGGAAAAGACATGTTGTCTAACCGTTGAGTAAATTACACTCCACACTATCCGGTAAAGCCTCATTGTAGTTCCTTGCTAGTCTTACCATGTCTTAATGTCATCATTAATTCACTTGCACTCCCGTTGATGCCTTCTTTCCACCAGATGTGTCGATTTTCCTTATTAATCTTGATCTACCTGTGGTCCATAGGTAATGGACCGACTGAGAATAGGTAGTAATGTGTAGTGATGTGACACAACATAAATCACTTGACACCTATTTAGGTGGGTAATGGTAGACTATTGTTTTTATAACGTTAAAATTATTAAAATGAGTTTTAACCTTCCTCCAAATATTCAATTGATCATAGTCATCATAAGGGTGATTTATTAATGATTGAAGTTACAAATTAGTCTTGAACATTTATGCAGCGATAAGGTTATCAAAAGAATAAATTATTGTTCATCAGTTAGTAATCACGATAACAAGAGTAATCCTAATAACAATATTTTGTTATTAGTGGTAGCGACATTAATGAAGCGAAGTATTGTACAGTGATTTTGGTTTTTTTGTGGTATGATCCAAAAGGGTCTTTGCAACTATTTAATCCTTTTGATACATTCAAAATATCTTTATCCTTCACTCTACGTATTTCCTTCATGATTTCCATAGAGGAAGCATCTCCCACTCCAATTGTATGTTTATAATGAACCTTTGATCAAATAGGGAAACCATAAACACATCATCAATTTAAATAATTTGGAGCGTGTAAAATTAGATCAAGGACCATGAAACAAATATTTTAGAGGTATTTTACTCAATGCCTAAATTTCGAGGAGTATTTCTATCAAGGAGACTCCCGTAAGGAGCAATTTTTTTTTTATCATTACCACCCCTAAATTCTTACTTGAAGTAAGATATCGAATGATTGTTGGATTTCATGATTGATATATTGTTTATCCCTCAACCCTTAGAACTAAAAGAACACTTTTATTCCCTAAATATTATTGATCCAAATACCCCTTTTTGCGCAAAGGGAAAAGTAATGAAAGGATGTTGTTCTAGATGATAGATTTATCGCACGCATAAATATAATGTTTGAATAATTTTTGTGGACCTTAGACATCTTGCACACAATAAATTATAATGAAATGGGTGCTCGTTGTAGACATTAGACATCTTGCACGAAATAAATTATACTGTAATGTATGTTGATTTAACAATTTTTACTTGCGCCATTAAATTTGTTAATGTATGATGGATTAATAACTAGTTTTCTATTGCGCCATTGAATATTGATGTTTCCTGATTGGATTAGAATTTGGTTACTATTGCGCCTTTAAATATTATTGAAGTATGATTGATTTATTAATTATTTTCTCTTGCGTCTTGCAAAATAAAATCGATATCTATTGTGTCTTAAATTGTTGATGTGTAAATGATGGATTAATGGAATAGAATGCTCGTGCGTAGTTCAATAATGTGATGTATGACTAGTTGAGGAATTAGACTCCTTGCACGCACTAAATTATAATGTAATGTATGATGTTTAGGTATTGGACTTCTCACATGAATGGAATTTAATGTCATGAATGATGGTTTTAGATATTAGTCTTCTGGCGCGAAATGAAAATTTATTATGACGAATAATTGCATATTGTGATTGGGATTTGTGCCTTGAATATAACTGATAAATGTTTTGCACCTTGGATTTAATATGGTCTATGATGTGTTATGTGAATGATTACTCACGCTCCATGTTTAATTGTGGTTTAGGATTGATGAAATTGATTATCGTTGATGTTGTTGATTTAGCATAGTTACTATGGACTTGATTGGGTTAGTGGGGTGTAGACACCTCCTTGTTCCTCAGAACAGTCACGAGCCCTGAGACCTTAAATGTTTAAAATCAATTGGAACCTAGGATTGAGCGTTTCTTATGTGTCCTGGAGGTCCTAACCTTGTAGGGTAGCTTGGGTGGGTAGTCATTTTATATTCATTATTTGATTGAATGTTGTTGTAATTTGTTTCAAGATAACTATGATGTTGATCCAGATGGATCTTGGTGGCCATCCACCTTTTCCACTGAATCAACATTTTGAGCATGTAGTTTTGATAAACCATGGCATTCACCCTTTTGGTGGGGAATGGAATGTAATGTCATCTTCATTTGTTAATTACATACATCATGTAATGGTCTTATGTACATGCCTACAACATAGTGTTAATGCTATGGATCCCATTAGAACTCCACAGTTAAGCGCACTCATGCTAGAGTAGTACTAGGATGGGTGACCACTTAAGAAGTCCTAATATTTTACATGCCTATGGCATTTTTTAAACTTAGTCCAATTTATCTCACATGCATCATGGGAATTTTTCTCCTCTCACTCTCTCATATATAATTGAGGTGAATGAGGCCCTTTAAGCATGAAATGGAGTGTGATGTAAAGCTTCTTGTGAATGAAGTGTAGCCAACATCTCTTTCTTTTTAGAGATAATCTACCCCATTTTTCCAGTTTGTGTTCTACAATGGTTTTCTATCTTATTCAGTAATAGAAGTTGGGTTTCACTATATTTTTGTGTTCTCTTCTATATTTTTTTGTATTTCATTATTATATCTCAGTATTATTTCTTCCTTCATGTCGTTCTCAAAATAATCCAAATCAATGGTATTAGAGAAGACTGCTCTTTGTCATTTCTCAGAGTAGGTCCCAAACGAGGTCAGGGTATAGAGAGTTGGGTCTCGAGCTAGTTTCGCTTGAGGACAACTTCTCTTGCTAGCACAAGTGACCTCCCAAGGTGGAATAAAAGAGAGATGACAAAGCAGGAGATCCTTTCAATACATTTCTCAAGGAATCCATTGTGCGATAGAGGAACGAGATGATGGAAAACTTTTCTCAGATCCTTTGAAGACTACCGATGGTGGCAGTTGAGGCATCTTTGAAAATAAGCCATTTCGCAAGTGCGACACCCTTCAAGGTACAAGTCAATTTTGATATCCCCTTATTTGAAGGCTAGATAGATGAAAATGATCTAGAAAAATGGTTGAATCTGTTAGAAGGTTATTGCTCTGTCCAAAAATTTTCCGATAGTGAAAATATCACCTTTTCACTCCTTAAATCCCTTCCCCATGTCAGAGATTGGTGGGAAGGTTACTGGGATAGGTACAACACAAATGAATCTACACTATTTGGGAGAGAACCCACTTGGGAAACCTTTGTAGATGCCCTAAAGGAGGAGTTATACCCTGTCGAAAACTATGATGACCAATACATGAGATAGACAACTTGGTGTCAGAAAAGAGATTAGACGGTGATGGAGTACACCGACATCTTTCATACCTTGCGCTCAAATATGGGTATCAAAGATTCCGAGAGACATCTGGTTTTGAAGTACTGCAGTGGTCTACACAGGTACATCCAAACAAAGATGGATTTTTTGGACATCTTCTCATTGGGAGTTGCTTATCGATATGTAGTCAAAATTGAGTAGAAATTCAAGCAACAGAGTAAGTAGGAGAAGCATGGAAAAATAAACTCTAACTCACATAATGAAGGACAGAGAAAGGAATGAAAACCTCAAGAGAGCTAGCTCCAGATGCAGGCAAAGAATGGTAACGGGAAGTCTAAGTAAGACACCGAAAAGTGGTGTGAGTTCCACAACAGCCCTTGGCATAACACTAATGAATGTCTCTCAATACAGTCATTAGTGGCCAAGCTCAAAGATAAAGATTCAAACCTCGAATTGGACCATGATTCAGAAAATGATAAAAGGAGACAAATCATTGATGTAGAACCCATTGCTACTATTGCAACTACAACAATCCAACCAGAAGAGAATCCTGAGGAGGGGGAGCAACTCTTCCATTCACAGATGTGGGTGAAGGGGACCCCACTTAATTTTATTGTTCATAGTGGAATCCAAAAGAACATCATCTCAGCAGAGGTTGTCAATAAGTTGGATTTTTTAACAACACCACACCTGTAACCATACAACATCAGGTGGCTTTTCTAGGGTCAAGATCTTTGTGTCAACCAACAATGTCGTCTATCCTACGACATCAAGCCCTTCAAGGATGGGATATTATGCGATGTTGCCCCACTAGAATTATGTGATGTTCTATTAGGCCAACCATATATTTGGAGGTTTCATTCTATTTATGAGTCTCAACCCTGTAGAATCATTGTTACTCTGGGGGGGAAGCTATACAGGATACCATAGGTAGTTTCAACTATTGTCCCACCAAAACAATGCCACAAAGTAATCTCTCATACTGCAAAGTTTAGCCTCTTCACAATCCAATCAGAAGGTGAACATAAGGACACTGCAACCACTACATCCTTAGCCCAAGACCTTTCTATCCAATAGAAGAAGATCGAAAAGATTATAGAAGAGTATCGGGATGTGCTTGTTGCACCTACAGGGGTGCCTCTACACTGCCCAGTCAAGCAAAGTTATAACAAAACCCTTCATACTCTTCATGTTGCATCTTCACCAACAAAGTCCTCACACACTCAGGTAGATCATGCAGCTAGATTGGTTGAACATATTTAACCCCTCCAACAACAGGTTCATGACAGCCTTCAACAAGCTAAGCATGATAACTTCTTCAACAAGGCAAGCAGCACACCAAGCTTCAGATTTAGCAAAAGTCTCCCCATATCCAAAAGTAACTTGATGCAATGGGGACCATTTCTTCCTAAGGGGGGAGGAATGATCCAGATGGATCTCAGTGGCCATCCACCTTTTGCACTGAATCACCATTTTGAGCCCGTGGTTTTGATAAACCATGACATTCACCCTTTTAGTGGGGAATGGAATGTATTCCCATCTTCATTTGTTAATTACAGACATCATGTATTGGTCTTATGTACATGCCTACAACATAGCATTAATTCACTGAATTCCATTAGAATTCCATAGTTAAGCATGCTTGGGCTAGAGTAGTACTAGGATGGGTGACCGCCCGGGAAGTCCTAGTATTTTACATGCCTATGGAATTTTATAAACATAGTCCAATTTATTCCACATGCATCATTGGAATTGTTCTCCTCTCACTCTCTCATATATAATTGAGGTGAAGGAGGCCCTTTAAGCATGCAATGGAGTGTGATGTAAAGCTTCTTGTGAATGAAGTGTAGCCAACATCTCTTTCTTTTTAGAGATAAGCTACCCCATTTTTCCAGTTTGTGTTCTACGGTGGTTTTCTATCTTATTTAGTAATAGAAGTTGGTTTTCATTGTATTTTTGTGTTCTCTTCTATATTTTTTTGTATTTCATTGTTATATCTCAGTTATATTTTTGCCTTCATGTCGTTCTCAAAATAATCTGGATCAGATGTGTTAACCTGCTACGATGTTTATGTGTATGTGTCGCTATCCTTCGTTGACGCGTTGAATGCGTCGTTGGTGATTCCATGATGAGTAGCTGATATTGCTTTTTCTTATGATGTTGTTGAGTAGGCATTATTGTGATCATGTGTTAATGTTAATTTCTTAATAAATAAAAAAATTTACCTTTTGCGCTTCACTTTTTCTTAGGCGTAACAGAGGGGTTGTTACATAACAAAGTAGTAGACCCACCTTTTACTAGTTAGGAAGTCATGTCTAACCTCCTAAGAGGAGGTGTTGGATATATGTAGGATCACATTTTCACAGAGAGTATTTGTGTGCACAGAGTGGATTTAGTAAGGAGAAGAGTCATAGTACAATGGGTGATTTGGGTATAGTTCGTCCGATCCATATTGTTGTCAACAACTGACAAGATGAGCATCAATCCACTATAGTGGAGACATAAAGTAAGATTAATAATATTATTTTTCAATATTTATAGATCCAAGAGAAAAAAAAAAGTTTTATTTCTCAAAATGCATTGTTAAAATCCAAGATGATGGCAACAAATCAAGAATATTTCAGTCAAGTAGAGATGGATTCCATAATTAAGTAAGATGTAGGGAATTTAGCTAAGGATTGTGAGATTTATTTATATGCATGCATAACCCAAGTGTCGTTGTATTCGAATATTTCAGGATCTTATAATATAGTATAGGAATGGACTCATTAGAGTAATAAAGAAGTATTAGACTCACGGGGACTTCACCTTGTTGACCAATATCTTATAATGTTCATTCATAAAGGGGGTTTTAAATTGTGAAAAATAGAGACAATATATTGTAGGTATTTTGGGGGTTGAGGGGGGTTGGGGGGATGTGAGGTACGGTGGGGTTTATAGGTATTGGGGGATATAAAAGGGTATTTGGCAAAATTTTGTTTTTCTTAATTATTGGAAAGATGTATTGGGAGGGAGGTTCAACAAAAGGATTTTGGGAAGTATTTATCAATATCTAGTGAATTAGAGTTATTCTTTAATATCCCACAAACACACATGTTATGTCACAAGTTTACTGAGTGGAGACCTCATTATTAGAGTATAATAATAAGAATCTTCATTAGAGAAAAATTGGGGTATAAAAGGAACCTCATAAAAAAAACTTTGTTGATAAGTTGAAATTCAAAAATCACTAGAGTTTCAAGGAATTAGGTTAACGATAATTGTTGAGTTGGATCTATAGAAGTCAAAGATTATTTTGTGTCATATTTTTATTTGGAAATATTTAACTACATATAAATCTCACATTGATTAAACTATTGGTAATATCATCTCAAGATATGATAAATATTTTTGAAATTATAAAAACTGAGTATTTTATATTATCACTACTTTGAGTCCTTAAAAAATTAAATTTCACATTAATTAAAATGATAATGAAGTCACCTTAATATATGATGATGATGATGATGATGATTAACATCCACTGAGACCGAATTGGTCTATCACACCTTAAGAAGGTAAGGTATTACTTGAAATTCTTTATAAAAAAAAAATTGTGTTTTAAAAGCATTAAGAGAAGCTTTCCAAGATCACCATAGTTTTGTTGAGTTAAAGGGTTAGGAAGGTTGGTAGTGTGACAAATATTTTGAAATTGAGAAGTAATCTGGGTATAGGATGGACAATATAAGAGAAAGTGCTTTTCATCTTCAGCCTTCTTAGTGCAACAAAAGTGACACACTCTTTCATCCCAGGGAATTTTAGGAATTGACCAATGCCTAGTTTCATTATGGAGCTCGTGAGAATTTATTCTTATCTTGGCAATGCTTATTTTTTTCTTTACACTTGTCAAAATAGAGAGATAATTTTGATCTTCTAGATTAGGGTTGATTACATCTTTATAATACCTTAATTTTTGTTTTTCCTCTAAATGTTTATCACACCACATTTTCTCAAATTTTGATTTGATGATATTTTTAATAGTATCCTTATTCTGTAAAATGGTGTCTTCCATGATTCCCCAATAGTTTAACCAAGACTGGGCATCTTTATGCCAACCTTGCTTGAGTCGATGGTGGATACGACTGGATTTTGAAGCAATTTTAGGAAGCCTCTTGTCTTCCATGTTTTTTAACTTGTTATTATACATTAGGTATCTAGTCATAGCTATGATCTAAATGGGG